>PVKP010035390.1:0-23350 GCA_004027715.1 Plecturocebus donacophilus | reverse complement strand
GCTTGCCTTGGCCTCCAAAGTGCTTGGATTACATGTGTGAGCCACCACGCCCGGCCTGAGATGGTGTTTCTCCATGTTGGTCAGACTGGTCTCAAACTCCTGACCTCAGGTGATCCACCCACCTCAGCCTCCCAAAGTGCTGGGATTACAGGTGTGAGCCACCACACCTAGCCTAACTATATTCTGTGGCTAAAAGAAAAAAAAAAAAAAAACAGACCAAAATATCTGGCCAATAAGGTTGTTAGTCTGGGGTGAATGGAAGCTTTGTTTCTCATCATATAAGTGATGTCTTAGTCTTTGTGAGAAAGGACCAAAAGAAGTGGAGGGAAGGAGTTTAAAAGGGGTGACTGTTTAGGCTAAAGTGAAGAGAGAGTAAGATAGTGAAGTGAAAAAATACAGGCCCAGTGCAGTGGCTCACGCCTGTAGTCCCAGCACTACGGGAGGCCAAGGTGGGAGGATCACCAGAGATCAGGAGTTTGAGACCAGCCTGGCCAACATGGTGACACCCCATTTCTACCAAAAATACAAAAATTAGCTGGACGTGGTGGTATGTGCCTGTAGTCCCAGCTACTTAGAAGGCTGAGGCTGGAGAATCACCTGAACCCAGGAGGTGGAGGTTGCAATGAACCAAGATTGCAACACTGCATTTTAGCCTGGGCAACAGAGCAATACTCTTATCTCAAAAAAACAAAAATTTAAAATTTAAAAAGTAAAATATTAGCTTATGAAATCTGAGGTTAAGTAGTGCTGAGAGAAAAATGTATATACATTATTAATCAGGGTCTTTCTCCTCTATCCTTCTTGGTTTTTTGTCTTTTTTGGGTTTTTTTTGAGTCGGAGTCTTGCTCTGTTGCCCAAGATGGAGTACAGGGTGCGATCTCAGCTCACTGAAGCCTCTGCCTCCCAGGTTCAGGCGCTTCTCCTGCCTCAGCCTCCCGAGTAACTGGGATTACAGGAGCATGCCACCAAGCCTGGGTAATTTTTGTATTTTTGGTAGAGACAGGGTTTTGTCATGTTGGTCAGCCTGGTCTTGAACTCCTGACCTCAAGTGATCTGCCTGCCTCAGTCTCCTAAAGTGCTGGAATTACAGGCATGAGCCATTGTCCCTGGCTCATCCTTTTCTTTTTTTTGAGATGGAGTCTCGCTTTGTCATCAGGCTGGAGTGTAGTGGCACAGTCTGGGCTCACTGCAACCTCTGCCTCCTGGGTTCAAGTGATTCTCCTGCCTCAGCCTCCCTGATAGCTGGGAATACAGGCGCACACCACTACACCCAGCCAATTTTTGTATTCTTAGTAGAGATGCGATTTCACTTTGTTGGCGAGTATGGTCTCAATCTCCTGACCTCGTGATCTGCCCACCTAGGCCTCCCAAAGTGCTGAAATTACAGGCGTAAGCCACCGCGCCTGGCCCTTATTTTCTCATATTACTTTTTGTTTTTTTGAAACAGGGTCTCACTATGTTGCCCAGGCTGGCATTGAACTACTGGGCTCAAGCAATCTTTCCACCTCAGTCTCCCAAGTAGCTGGGACTACAGGCACATTTCACCACACTTGGCTAATTTTGTTTTTGAGATAGAGTCTTACTCTGTAGCCCAGGCTGGAGTACAGTGGTGCTATCTCGGCTCACTGCAACCTCCGCCTCCAGGGTCCTGGTTCAAGCAATTCTCCTACCTCAGCCTCCCAAGTAGCTGGGATTACACGCATGAGCCACCATGCCCAGCTAATGTTTGTATTTTTTAGTAGAGATGGGATTTCACCATGTTGCCAGGCTGGTCTTAAACTCCTGACCTCGTGATCCTCCCGCCTCAGCCTCCCAAAGTGCTGGGATTACAGGTGTGAACCACCACGCCCAGCCCATACTTGGCTAATTTTTATGGAAACAGGGTTTCACTTTGTTGCATAGGCTGGTCTTAAACTCCTGGACTCAAGCTATCCTTCTGCCTTGCCCTCCAACACTGTTGGAATTATAGGCATGAGCTACCATGCCTGGCCGAAATATGTATGTTTTAACTTCTTGATGATCAATAAATCTGATAACCCAGTCACCAGTGAACTTATAAACCTTATGCAGCCTTCTGATGATCAAAGCTCAACAGTCCTGGACACTTCTTCTTGCAATGAGGGACACCCATTAGAGTCAGGTGGAATTGTACTAATACTCCTTTTTTCTCTTTAGGCAACACTTCCCCAGATCAAAAGGAGCCAACACCTTTCATCATCGAGTGGATCCCAGATATCCTTCCCCAATCTAAAATTGGCGAGCTGCGGATCAAGTTTGAGTATGGCCACCACAGGAATGGACATGTGGCAGAGTACCAAGACCAGCGGCCCCCCTTGGACCAGCCCTTGGAATTGGCCCCTCTGACCACTATCACTTTCCCTTAAGGCAAAATGAGAATCTTTTGCTGCTTAATTTGCACATCCCCACCCCTTGACAACTTTAAATACTAGTTAGGCACTTAGATGGCCCTGTTCCTTAGTGAACTGCTCTTAGCTAAGATGCAAATTCTCAGTGCTTTCAAGTAGATTTTGTAGAAGAAAATCTCTTGTAAATAGCCTTTTTGGTGCTGCTATGTACAGTCTTCATTATGCATTGGGCAGTATTTCTGGCTAGAGTTTTAAAAGGAACAGAAAGAAAACCAGCTTATTTTCCTTCTTATGGACTCAGCTTTAGTGTTTATTTCAACCTTTGAGAAATTTGCAGCACTTAGCCATATACCAACAGTGTTGGAGAGTTAACACCCTGATTAGGGCAGAATGTTAAAGACTATTGGCAGAGTTCCAGCCATGCTCTATTCTGTTCTCAAATAAAGCACAGTGTCTCTTGTTTTTCAAAATTATATCTCGTGGTAGCCTGTTTATTAAATTATAAATGGGGGGGATTTAACTAATAATGATACAGGAAAAAGAGATCCAGGTGTCAAGGTAATATTGCTATTTCAAACTAATGCTTGTAATTGCTTGTTCACTTAATATTTATATCCTTATTTATTCTCCAAACAGCTAGTAAAATTCATTTGCTGTTTCTGAGTTCAATGATCACAGAATAGAGATACTGAAAGACCCAGAAGTATAAGCCTATCTTTAAGGAGGAAAGAAGGGAATGAACATTTCCTGCATGCCTACTATGTGCCAGATACTCTTTTCTGGCACATGATCCACCTGCCTCAGCCTCCCAAAGTGCTGGGATTACAGGCGTGAGCCACCGTGCCCAGCTGTACGAGGTACTTTCAATTGCAAGTGACAGAAAGCCAGTTAACCAGCTTGGACAAAATAGGCATGAATGACTGGCTTGTGGACACTAAAGTAGAGCTAGACAACCATACTGGGCTGAAGCTGGTGTGGCTGGGCCTCAGGACCCCTGGAGACAGGGTCCATCTGACCCATTTCTGCCTCTCTCTGGGGCTTCATTTGCTGACAGCACAGAACAGCTTCTCTTGGTAGGAATTTTGGCTCCTGAAGTGCCTGAATGTATGCCTTCCTCACTGGAGCAGGACTGACTGCTCCACTCTCTGATCCAAAAGGCAGAACGCCTCCCATCCCCCAAAATGGCACTGATTGGCCTAATGGAGGGGGGAGACATTTTTGGTAAGAGAGGTGCTGTGCCCCTAAAAGAGGAGTAACCACATTGTGTTGACTACCCTGTGTGACTGATTGAGGAGCTGATTTGTGTCAGCTCCTAGGTGCTTCAGACAATGGGGGAAATTGTTGACACTCCAGGGAGGTACACAGACTTAGAACTTGAACTGGGCTTCAAAGGAGAGGAAGTGTTTGGATAGATGTGGAGAACAAAACTAGATGAGGCAAAGGCTTGCCTGAAGAGCCGGAACTCCCAAGGAAAGACTTGTGATTGGGCATTCTGAGAAATCCTTCAACTTGAGAACCTGTAGGACATCAGTCACACTTTTTTTTTTTGAGACAGAGTCTCATTCTGTTGCCCAGGCTGGAGTGCAGTGGCGCGATCTCTGCTCACTGCAACCTCTGCCTCCTGGGTTCAAGCGATTCTCCTGCCTCAGCCTCCCAAGTAGCTGGGACTACAGGCGCATACCACCACACCCAGCTAATTTTTTTTGTATTTTTTTAGTAGAGATGGGGTTTTACCATGTTGGCCAGGATGGTTTCGATCTCTTGATCGGCCCGCCTCAGCCTCCCAAAGTGCTGAGATTACAGGCGTGAGCCACCATACCTGGCAGTCACAGCTTTTTGACAAACCTGTGGGTGACTGGCAGATGCCTGGTGTACCAGTACCTGACTGACTCAGAACCACCACAGGGACCATAAAACACATGGATGGAGCAAATCATCCACCCAAAGAGGACTCTGCTCAAGCAGATCTTCCCCCAGCACCACCACAGCTCATCATAATCTGGAATGGGGTTCAGAGTCACCCCTTTTTTTCTAACTTGACATCCTCTCTACTAAGTCAAGCATGGGCCTAGGAGGACCAGTAGAACTGCTGTACCCACTCCCAGCCTCCAGACACCTCTGGGACAACATCAGGCTTGCTCTTATTTCGGACCTGTCCCACTCCCTCCCAGAGTGGTCCTAGATACTCCCGCAGCAGCACTCCTCAAACCCTGCATCCACCTACCTCCCACCCATAAACGTCCACCTACCTCCCACCCATAAACGTTCCCCTCCTCCGTCAGTCAATGGGACCTCTAAGAACTGTCCAGCTGCTGCCTCTCCAAGCTGCAGCCACCATTTGTATTCTGAAGAGAACAGCTTAAAACCCTCCATGCCCACACGGCCTATCTACTGCACAGACTGATCATTCTCAGATTGAGTGTATCAATAGGTCTGAGAGGGACGCCTTCTTAACTCTTCCTCCTTCAGGCAACATGGCTGGATGGCTGGGTTCCCTAACATCATGGTCATCAGGAGAACAACTTGCTACTCCTCCACCCAGAACACTTTGGTTCTAATCTACTATGGCCCTGCCTCTATCAGTACTATTGTCTCTGTCTCAACAGATTGCTTACACATGTGTGTGTGTGTGTGTGTGTGTGTGTGTGTGTGTGTGTGTGTGTATTATTATTATTTTTTTTTTTGAGATGGAGTCCCACTCTGTCACCCAGGCTGGGGTGCAGTGGCATGATCTCAACTCACTACAACCTTTGCCTCCCAAGTTCAAGCAATTCTCTTGCTTCAGCCTCTGGAGTAGCTGAGATTACAGACACGCGCTACCATGTCCGACTAATTTTTTTGTATTTTTAGTAGAGATGGGGTTTCACCATATCGGCCAAGCTGGTCTCGAACTCCTGTCCTCAGGTGATCCGCCTGCCTCAGCCTCCCAAAGCATGATGGGATTACAGGCATGAGTCACCTTGCCCAGCCAGATTGCTAATGTTTAGAAGCTACCTGGGGACCTCCAGAAATCTGACTCTAAGAACTATCCACCCAGGAGATATGTAGGCCTGCCACCTGACTTTCAAGGTACCAGATGTCATCAGCCTGTGGCCTTCTTGGCTACTAATTCCCAATCACCTAAATTCACCCCGTCTTTCAGTGACTGCTGTTCTGGGTTGGTGCCAATGCCCTGCCCTTCCCTCCAAACTACATGTGGATACACAAGCACACATCACACGTACTCCAGCCCTCATCCAAGACACTGTTCTGAGCCAGCTCCTATCCCTGGTTCTCCCCTGTCCAAAAACGCCCAGAATATGCCCTCAGCTAGAAGAACCCAGAGAAATCTCACTATACCCTGCTGGAGGGGATGGGCAGGGGCTGCTCTCCCCCAGCCCTGTGAATTATAACTAGACCCTACCAAGCATAAGTCATAGACAACACAAAAAAGTCAGCCACAGGGGGGCAGCCCTTGTGTCTATTAGTGAATTTTCTCAAGATAGATCTGCTTACCTGCTCCACCTATTTCTTCTTCCTTTATCTCCCAGATTGATTTCCTGATTTTCTTCCGTGGCAGATCATATTTTCTGATACTCATATGATTTTTTAAAAATCCTCCTTATCGACTTTGCTCCCTGCCTGTCTTCCCATCATCCAGTTCTGCAAGGACCCTTCGCATCTACCATCCCACCTACTTCACCGAGGGAGCAGGGTAACTTATTTACAACAGCACTTCTCAAAACTTTAATATGCACATGAATCACCCAGGGGCCTAGTTAAAATGTGTATTCTAATACAGAAGTTTTATTTAATCTTTTCAGACGAGTTTCACTCTTGTCGCACAGGCTGGAGTGCAACGGTGCAGTTTTGGCTCAATGCAACCTCCGCCTCCTGGGTTCAAGAGATTCTCCTGCCTCAGCCTCCCATGTAGCAGGGATTACAGGTGCCTGCCACCACATCCGGTAAAATTTTTGTATTTTTAGTAGAGATGGGGTTTCACCACGTTGGCCAGGCTGGGTCTGTCACCTCATTCTCTTGGCCACTCCTGACCTCAGGTGATCTGCCCACCGTGGCCTCCCAAAGTGCTAAGATGACAGACGTTAAGCCATCGCACCTGGCCCGATTCAGAAGTTTTAGAGTGTGGTCCAGGATTCTGCATTTCCATCAAGCTCCCAAGTGATGTAGAAAGATGCTGCAGGACTGCACTGGGAGGAGCCGTCTCACCCAGCTTTTACTGCCACTCATAGGGACACAGTCCTGTAACATCTCTCCCAGCTTTCACTGCCACTCTTGGGGAGGGCAGTGCTGGAGATGGGTGGCACTTAGCAACTAGTGGCCAGGGCCCTGTACCAGTGTGAACTTTGTGCCACTCTCTCACAAAATTGCCACAACTGGTGGGGCACTAGCCTTGTTTCTTAGAACTAGTTCCCACTCAGCAGTTCCAGAAGTACAAAGTGGGTTCTATAGCTCTGTGAATTCCCTGCACAACCTTTCAGTCTTCCCCACTCCCATCATCTTGCAGGTTCACAGTTTAGGGCCTGGGTTTGAACCTCATTTGCCACTCTCTTATGCGCGGCCTTGAGCATGACTTTAAGCCTCCCTTTCCTCCTCTGGATGATGTAAATAGTAAATTAGATAGCGTGGACAAATGGCTCATTTTGTCTATTGTTTGAACTTTTCCTCTTCTACCTGTTCCTCTAAATTAGCCTTGAAGCTGAATGTGCTTTTTGTCCTTTCTTTGGAATCTTTGTAGTTAATATCACTGTATACAGTCAGATCACAATTTTGTTTCATGAAAAAGGCTGGAAGTAAACATAATGAAAGGTTAAAGACGATTGGGGATGCTAAAAATCATTTTCTTCCTATCTTTTCCGTTTTTCCCCCCAAGTTTTCTAATAATATTACTGCCGGGCGTGGTGGCTCATGACTGTAATCCTACCACTTTGGGAGGCGGAGATGGGTGGATCACCTGAGGTCGGGAGTTCGAGACCTGCCCGACCAAGATGGAGAACCACCCCCACCCTCCACTAAAAACACAAAATTAGCCAGGCGTGGTGGTGCATGCCTGTGATCCCAGCTACTCGGAAGGCTGAGGGAGGAGAATCGCTTGAACCGGAAGACGGAGGTTGCGATGAGCCGAGATTGCACCATTGCTATCCAGCCTGGGCAACAAGAGCGAAACTCCGTCTCAAAAAATACATAAATACACACACACACACACACACACACATATATTACCTTGATAGGTTTTAAAAACAAAGTAAAATAAGGGTCATGAAATCAAACTTCCACCCTCTCCACTGAAAGCAGAACAAGAGAAACACAAACGCGCCGGACAGGGGCTGGTCACGCGGCAGCCGCCCCCTCGCCTCCACCAGATGACGTCAGTCACGTTCTCCTGTCGCCCGCGCCGCCGCTTCCGGGGGTGAGGGGCTCGGCCGTTTTGCTCCCACCAGGCGGCGCCGCAGGACGCTCAGTTGCCAATGCCTCATGCGCAGCCGCCCTGGCGCACGGGACACGTCACCACCTTCGCGTCTTTTCTGGAGAGCGCGGGAATGCGAGCGCTGGTGGGTGGTGACGTCACCGGGGTTCCCCCCCCCGTGGCTCGCAGGGGCGGGGCCAGGGACGTGGCGGGCTGCGGCCAGCCCGGGGAGGGGCAGGAGAACAGAGAGGGGGAGGGGGAGGAGAAGGGGGATGGGGGAACGAGCGGGACGGGGACGGGCGAGGTGGGTGGTGCCGAGGCCCGGTCCAGCCAGGGCTGACCTGGCCGCCCCCGCCTCGTGACCCACCGTGGGGCCGCGCTGCGGGAAAGGTGCTGACTAGGCGGGCGCGCTAGCTCGGCGGGGAGGGGCGCGGCCGGTTGGCGGCTGGCAGGGTGCCGATTTCCTGGGCCGCCGCTCCCGGATTGGCCCGCGGGTCCTCCAGGACAGCGAGTGGGGAGACTTGGAGCACGTGGGGTCGGGCCGCACCCGGAGCTCCAGGCCGCGGGGCGCTGCCGGCATGGAGTCGCCGAGCCCTAAGCCGGGCCCCGCCCTACCTGGGCTCCAATCACCCACCCGCCCCCGGGCCGCTCGGGCCTGGTCGGGGAGGAGGAGCCTGCGCGCCGGGGAGGGCCGCCCTTGCCTGCGACTGGCCGCCTGGAGTCCGCACCTCAGGCTCTCCCAACCGCGGTTTTCCTCTTTGTACAGCGGGATGGATCCGCTTCGCACACTTACTCTCTGCCTACCACACCGTGGATGTTGTGTCAAAATACACTAATTCCTTTTCCCCGTCGGTCCCGAGAGCCTGTGTGGAAGGGTACTAACGCCTGGTTAGTCCTTCAAACAAAAGGCTTTGTGTGTCTTGCTTACTGGCTGTTAGAAGTTTCTGTTTTCTAGGTGTGAGCTCCGCACCTGCCAGTGGCTTTAGTTAGGAAAAGATGACAACAGGCTCATCCCTGAACTAATGAGTTGAACCTCAGGCCTGATCAGAAATGAAGGGAGAGGAGTGTTACCAGAATTTTCGCTATGTTCCTGCACCTGCATAAGTGCTTATGGCTGGGAGCCGCGTCGAGGGCACACACTACCTTGGGGCGCTCTTCTTTCTCTTGCTGCCTCTTCCCAGAATCTGTCACCTCATGACATTGCTATGGTCAGGTCATCGATTCTGTGATGGCCTGAACCTTGGGACATTGCCATCCTCCAGGAGCTTGTATGAGGCTGGTCTCCCAGAGTATACAGTGCAAAGCCATCTCCTGGAAGGAACATGAATGTGTCCTGAAGTGCTTGTGTCGTGTGTCAGGGGTTGTGCTAGGATTTTCATACGAGTAATCTCGTTTGATTCCCACAGCGGTCCTGTGAGTTAGGGGGAATCATCCCTCTATGTAGATGAGGAAACTGGTTCAGCTGGTTTAAATACCTCACTTCACATTTCTCAGCGGGGATGTAGTGGTTGTAGGGCTTTGGCAGGGAAGCGTCAGTACCTGGTCAGGCCTTCTCTAGGGTGTGAGACACTCAGGGCCATCCTGGAGGGTATGTGTGAAGGCATATCACACCTTGGGTTTCCTTCCCCCTCTGTCACCCCATTCTCTTGGCCACCCTTGCCATTTGTATCAAGGCAAAACCCAAAAGGCAAAGAAAGGGCAGGGCAATTCCTCCCACCCCCTCACCACACACAAACACACTCTCTTTGCTTTGGTCATAGATGGGTTAATGGAACGACTCCTCTATATTAGACTTGGGCCTTTTTTTAGTACCATCTGGCAGGAGTCACCTCTCCTCACACCTGCTGCTTCTACAAAACATAGCTCACTTGCCAGTCAGCAGTGCAAAAGGCAGAAGTGTGGTGCATGTGTAATTAGGATTCAGTGGACCCCAGACACAGTTGTGTTGTCTGTGTTATGTTGCGATTGATAGCCCGTAGACACTGCTGAGTTGTATGTGGAACCACAAAAGACAAGAGAAAGCCTACAAAAGCAGAAGTCCACTGTCCTTTTTAAAAAAAATCTTGTTGCCAGGCACAGTGGCTCACGCCTATAATCCCAGCCCTTTGGGAGGCTGAGGTAAGTGGATCACGAGGTCAAGAGATCGAGACCATCCTGGCTGACATGGTGAAACTCCATCTCTACTAAAAATATAAAAATTAGCTGGGCACGGCAGCGGGCACCTGTAGTCCCAGCTACTCAGGAGGCTGAGGCAGGAGAATCACTTGAACCTGGGAGGCAGAGGTTGCAGTGAGCGGAGATCGCACCACTGCACTTCAGCCTGGGTGACAAAGCAAGACTCTGTCTCAAAAAAAAAAAAAAATCTTTTCTACAGCATTGGATAGTGAAATTCCCAGAAGACAAACAAATAAGAACACAGGCATTTGTCCTTCAAAACCCAGGGCTTTGTAGGTAGATGCTTTTTGGCTTTGAACATGGCAGGTAGCTTCCATGTTTCAGATCAAGAGAGTGGATGTAGGCTGAAGTGGGCAGATCACTTGAGGTCAGAAGTTTGAGACCAGCCTAGCCAACATGGTAAAACCTGTCTTTACCAAAAATAAGAACATTAGCCAGTGTGGTGGCACACACTTGTAATTCCAACTACACCGGACGCCGACGTGGGAGGATGGAGGATTGCTTGAACCCGGAAGGCAGAGGTTGCAGTAAGCCAAGATTGCTCCACTGCACTCCAGCCTGAGCAACAGAGCAAGACTCTGTCTCAAAAAAAGAAAATAAAAAGAGTGGATGAGCTTCATTGACCCAGGGACACTTTATTTTTGTTTGTTTTTTAGATCAAGTTCTCTGTGGCCCAGGCTAAGTGCAGTGGCACAATTATAGTTCAGTTAACCTCAAACTCCTGGGCTGAAGCCATCCTCCCACCTCAGCTTCCTGAGTAGCTAGGACCACAAACATGCGCCACCACGCCCAGCTAATTTTTAAATTTTTTTGTAGAGATGGGATCTTGCTATGCTGCCCAGCCTGGTCTGGAATTCTTGGCCTTCAGCAGTCCTCCAGCCTCAGCCTCCCAACGCACTAGGATTACAGGATCAGCCACAGCACCTGGCCCAGGGACACTTTAAATGGGGAGGGAGGCCAGGGGAAGTGGCTCATGCCTATAATCCCAGCAATTTGGGAGGCCAAGGTGGGAGGATCCCTTGAACCCAAGAGTTCCAGACCAGCTTGGGCAACATGGTGAAACTCCATCTCTATTTAAAAAAAAAAAAAAAAAAAAGCCAGGTGTGGTGGCTCATGTCTGTAATTCCAGCACTTTGGGAGGCGGAGGCAGGCAGATCATGAGGTCAGGAGTTCGGGACCAGACTGGCCAACATGGTGAAATCCCATCTCTACTAAAAAATGCAAACATTAGCTGGGCATGGTGGCTTGTGCCTGTAATCCCACTTACTTGGGAGGCTGAGGTAGGAGAATTACTTGAACCGGGACCCAGGAGGCGGAGGTTGCAGTGAACCAAGATCACAGCACTACACTCCAGCCTGGGCTACAGAGCCAGACTCCATCTCAAAAAAAAAAAAAAAAAAATAGCCAGCTTGGTGGTGCCAGCTACTTGGCAGGCTGCGGATGGGAGGAAAGCTTGAGTCCTTGAGGTGAAGGCTGCAGTGAGCTATGATCCCACTTTAGCCTGGGCAAAAGAGAGAGACCCTGTCTCTTTAAAATAAATAAATAAATAAATAAACAAACAGTGGGGGAAGTGAATTTTTCTATTCCTTTTTTTGCTGACAAAGCAGCCCTTTCTGTCACAACATACTTACTGAAACCTGCAAAGCATGGGCCCTTGGGAGCTTATAGTCCAATAGGAGAGTAGCTGAAAAATGGTTGTAATTTAGATGAAGTCTAATCAGTTGGGTTATAAACCGGTTTGACAAACTGAACAGAAGGGGTTTGGCCATCCTTGGAAGTACCTGTACCTCCAAGTATAACCCTGGCAGGGTCCAGGACTAGGGGGAGAACAGGTGAACTCCATGAGTCCCTTGGTGAGGCTGCTGCTGCTTTTGTAGGAAAAAAGATCTCCTGCCTTAAAGGTGAGACCTGACGTTAGGTTGGTTACTTTTGTTCTAAGTCTGCATTTTACTAAGCAATCCTTAGCCCATGGGGAGATCAGCCAGTCAGGCCAGTTCAGGCATTCCAGTCCACCTTGAATGTCTGTCATTCTTCAGTGTAAGTCAGTAAATTGGCATTTGATTTATATGTCCCTCAACATGTTTGAACTCACTAAATAGGTGTTTGAGAGATAAGTTGCCTCGTGGTGGGCCAGCCTGAAAGTGTAAGTCCCACATCTGGGTCCTTGTCTAAATTCCATGAGATAAGGAGTGAGGAGCTGCTGTAAAGAGAAGAAGGGGGTGGTACAGGAGCCGGCTTTGCTCACAGTCAGGAGAATTATATTATCCGTACAAGGCAGAAAGTACTAAATTGTAGAAGAGTGATACATGCACTGGATGCTGTGGATTCAGAGGAGGGTGAGATCACTGTGGGAGGTTAAGGGATGTTGCCACAGAGGAGGCGAGTAGGACTTGCAAAATGGATGTGCTGTCAGTAGGTGGAGATGGAGGAGATGGAGAGGAACTACACACTGCTTTGGTGGTTCACCTCTGGAGCTTACATGGAACACAATCATCTGATCTCTAGCGATTGAGTCAATGGAAAAATGTGACAGGAGAGGGAGGTGGTAGGCCTCAGAGACAAGGAAGGAAAAATCAACTATTTATTCCCAAATATATTTGTTCAGCCTTAATTGAGTATCTGTTATGTGCCAGGCACTGAGCTGGGCCTGGGAATACAACAACATACAGAAAAAACAAAAGCCTTGCCCTCAAAAAGCTTACTTTTTTTTTTTTTTTTTTTTTTTTTTTGAGACAGAGTCTGGCTCTGTCACCCAGGCTGGAGTGCAGTGGTGCAATCTCAGCTCACTGCAACCTACAGACATGCACCACCATGCCTGGCTAATTTTTTATTTTTATTTTTATTTTTAGTAGAGATGGGGTTTCACCATGTTGGCCAGAGGCTGGTCTCGAACTCCTGGCCTCAAGTGATCTGCCCACCTCAGCCTCCCAAAGTGCTGAGATTACAGGTGTGAGCCACTGTGTCTGCCCAAAAAGTTTACATTCTAATGAGGAAAGAGAGAGAGACAATGAATGAATGATGAACGAATAAGCTATCTAGTATATCAATAGTGACGAATGCTATGGAGAAAATGAAAACAAGGGGTGGGAGGCAGGAGGAAGTACTGAGGTTTTCCTCCAAATTTTAAATAAATTTTGTGGGAGTGATATAAAAGTAAAAGGGGGCCGGGTGTGATGCCTCATGCCTGTAATTCCAGCACTTCGAGAGGCCAAAGTGGGCGGATCACCTTAAATCAGGAGTTCAAGACCTGCCTGGCTAACATGGTGAAACCCTGTCTCTACTAAAAATACAAAAATTAGTCAGATGTGGTAGCATACTCCTGTAATCCCAGCTACTCAGGAGGCTGAGGCAGGAGAATTGCTTGAACCTGGAAGGCAGAGGTTGCTGTCAGCCAAGATCGCACCATTGCACTCCAGCCTGGGCAACAACAGCGAAACTCCACCTCAAAATCAAAAAAAAAGGTAAAAGTGACACACAGTCTTTGTGATCATTTTCTATGAGTTGCGGTAGTTGACCAGGTTGTGTCCTGGGAGATAATACATGCTTGTGAATATGACTCACTCCCTGAGGAAAAATAAGCCAAGATCTCCAAAGGAAGTCTTTTCTCTGAAAGCCAGAAAGCCAGTTGCAATGACAGAGGAAAATGGAATTTTACCCTGGTCCCCAAATATAAGCACTATATAAGAAAATAACAGTGTTGATATGGTGAGATGTGATAGATCCAAGTACAGAAGAGGAAGGAGCTGAAGGCTCACTTTCTTGGTGCCTTTTCCTGCCCAGGTGGTGGCGGCTGGGCGGGGAGGAGGGGAGGAAGCCAGGTCTTGAGGTGGGTGTGGCTGTGGAATCTGTGGAGACCATTTGTATTCCCTCAGGAGATTCCCTGTTCATAGATACAGGCATGAGCCTCGAGGGACTGCAAGTTGAGGTCTCAGCCTGACCACCTAGCTCTCCATGGCACTATTTTTTGAACCAAGAGTTTCAGAACTACAGTTTATCGTGCCAGAGATGAAATCAGAACACACAAAAAGTTGGCATTCTGAAGACATTTTGATGGTTTGTGAGAATTATGGGATAGAAGAGCAGAAGGAAATAAAAGTTTGTGGTTGAGGAGTAAAGATCGAATGTGCAACAGTAGGAATACTAACTGTTAACAGGTAGTATCTATTGTAACCTGGCTAAGAGAGACAGCAGGCTCCCAAGAGTTTGCACTGGCCGGATGCAGTGGCTCATGCCTATTATTCCAACACTTTGGAAGGCCAAAGCTGGAGGATTGAAACATACTGGATTAGGAAAAGAATGGTGGTGGTTAAGATCAGAAAGGCAGGCAGAGTCAGACCACTCAGGCCATGAGAAACTCAGAGAGGAACATGATACAGTGTAAAATTTCTACAGTGCAAAGATCAAAGGCAATGGAAGACGGTAACTGGCCTGGGTCACATTATAAGACCCTGTCTCTACAAAAAATACAAAAATTAGCTGGGCATGGTGGCGCACGCCAGTAGTACCAGTTACTTGGGAGGCTGAGGCGGGAGGATTGCTTGAGCCCAAGAGGTTGAGACTGCAGTGAGCTGTGAGTGCACCACTGCACTCCAGCCTGAGTGACAGAGCAAGACCCTATCTAAAAAACAAACAAAAACTAAAAAAAAGCACCTGGTGCAGAGGCTCATGCCTATAATCCCAGCACTTTGGGAGGCCGAGACGGGTGTATCATTTGAAGTCAGAAGTTCTAGACCAGACTGACCATCATGGTGAAACTCCATCTCTACTAAAAATACAAAAAAAAAATTAGCCAGGCAGGATGGCACATGTCTGTAGTCCTGGCTACTCAGGAGGCTGAGGTGGGAGAATTGCTTTAACCCAGGATGCAGAAGTTGCAGTGAGCCAAGATTGCGCCACTGCACTCCAGCCTGGGCTGCAGAGCGAGACACCATCTAAAAAAGAAATGCTCTATAAATGTTTATTGAACGAGTGAATGAATGCATTAATGAATGGATGGGTGCTCTCTCTGATTCTGAGCTTGCCATGACAAGCCTGGAGAGCAGAGATCTAGCCTACATTCTCCTTTTAATGGATTCCCCTTCATTATAGGGTTCCCCCAAGGAGACAGCTACCATTCAATGTATAACCTTATACTGTTCTGCCAAATTGATCTGCTTACACTGTTCAATGCCAGATGGTGAGGCATGCAGGGCCGATGGGCACTGGGGAATTCAAAGGCAATCTTCAGTCACCAACAAAATAGGGCCTACTACTTACGTGGTAATGCTTGTACACCCAGTTTGTCACATCCTTATGATAAATTTGGACCAAGGTTGTTGGTCTAAGACAGGGCCCAGTCTGCCCAGAAACTGCATGGGGCTTTCCCCAGGCCAGATTCCTTGAGTCAGTTTATGCCCCCATGTTCCCGCATTCTTCGCCTGAGAGCAAAACTACTCATCATTAATGAGAATGGGTGATTTTCTGCTTGCTTTTGAGCTCTATTTCATAAGCGGACAGTTTCCTGAGATTCTCAAGGACATGATAGAGCAGTTTCCCATCTGTGAGTTATCTTATATTTTTAAGTGACAGACCTGTGTTTCAAGCCAGGATGTCCTGACAGGAAACCTGAGTAATATATTGCTCTTTCTTCCTGCTGGTGTGTTTTGGGTGGATGTGTAGGAGCCACAAATGTGCGGTAGCTTCTTGCTGCTTCTAACAGTCTGTGGTGTTCATTATCTTCTGGTTGGGGTTTTCCTTTGAGAATAAGCCAGCAAAGAATGAATGTCGAGGTATCGTTCCTGGTGACGCTGTGCGTGTGTAACGGGGAGTGAGCATGTTGCCTCCAGGAGCCTTCTGCTCCGTGTGCCCAGTGAACTGAGCAAAGCTCAAAGGAAGACTTCTTCTGGACCAGCATCATCTGGGGAGTACATGGTATAGTTCTAGTCACCTGAATCCCTGCCAAGCTCAGTGTCTCTGAAAATGACTTGCTCTTAGACTTGCATTTGATTTGAGCAAAATATTTTACTGAACACACCTGACAGACATCTCAGATTTCCTGCACATTAGCTGAGGAATTCTAGCTAATGAAAGCTGAAAGGTATGACACTGTTATGACAAAATTAACACCCTGAAAGGCTGACGAATCTTATATGGATATTACTTAGAGTTTGAACTTGGACATTATCTCTGTAATATAAAAGCTATGTCCCCAAAACTTTAAAATAGAGAGAAGAGAAACCCATTCCCATAAATCATATTTCTGACACATAGCTCACCATGAAAATGTCCATAGCACAGTGATATAATTGATCCCTTGCAAATAGATTAAAAAAAAAAATTAGGCCAGGCACGTTGATGACCCAAAGGTATCCTAACACGGCTGTTAGAGATTTGAGGGCAGGGGCTGAGTCTTGTTGTTTGTTTCTATCCCTAGCACAGGGCCTCAGACAGCAATGGATACATATTAGGTGTAAATTAACAGTCACTGAATTACTGAATGGAAATTTACTGGGGCTCACTGCACCACTAGACTCACACACAAATAGACCTGCCCCATGGGATTCTTCACAAGAGCAAATATTTTATGAGAGCTGTCACTCCCAGTTGATTGGATGGACAAAGCGAAACCACAGGATTGCATTTTAAAAGCAAATAGATTTACTCTGCTAAATTTTACAACTGGGTTCTTCTGCTCTGGGTGGAGAGTTGGACAAAATAACTTCAGATTTGAGGTCTGTCGGTTCTATGAAAACACAGGTTTTTTTTTTTGTTGTTTTTTTTTTTAAGACAGATGAACCCAGCAGGCAAGCTGGCAGGAAGTCTGACTGCAGTACTTGCCTGAGAGGATAACACAGGCCAAACTAGAGAAGGAAAACAACAAGGCAGCCAGAGCTAGTAAAGCACTTTGCAAAGTAGTTACAGAGCTTTCCAGGTTTTTCTGGAAAAAAGGAAGAAAAGGAGAGTAAAGGGCAGGAAGAGGATTGGTTAACAACTGGCTTCAGAAATGCTGACTAGTGGATTTGCCTGTTGGTTTTGTTTTTCTGAGTCAGGGATAAGGAAAGAGTGTACACTTGGCCTGGCACTGCCTGCTGGCAGGGCCACCTTCCCCAGGCTGTACTGAAGCCATCCTTAGAGCTGCCAGGGCATCCTGAGGTCTGCTGCCCTGTGGAACTCATTGGAAAGGGGGACAGACTGCCCTCAAAGATGTCTAAGGCACATGGTACCGTGGAACGAAGGGACAGCAGTTTTAATTTCATGTTGCTTTAAAAATGTTTATATGTGGCCAGGCACGGTGGCTCACACCTGTAATCCCAGCACTTTGGGAGGCTGAGGCAGGCAGATCCCAATGTCAAAAGATGGAGACCATCCTGGCTAACATGACAAAACTGCGTCTCTACTAAAAATACAAAAATTAGCTGGGTGTGGTGGTGCACACCTGTAATCCCAGATACTCAGGAGGCTGAGGTAGGAGAATCACTTGAACCTGGGAGGCAGAGGTTGCAGTAAGCTGAGATCACGCCACTGTATTACAGCCCCGGTGACAGAGCAAGACTCAGTCTCAAAAAA
The DNA here is from genome assembly GCA_004027715.1 of Plecturocebus donacophilus. Lineage (NCBI taxonomy): Eukaryota > Metazoa > Chordata > Mammalia > Primates > Pitheciidae > Plecturocebus > Plecturocebus donacophilus. The sequence continues at coordinate 5,860 of PVKP010035390.1, read as the reverse complement.
GCAAAGAAAAGTTTATATGTATTTGCTTTCTTGAAGAGGTAATTTATGTATATGATTCAAAACTAAAAAAAATGAAAAGATGGTCAGGCGCGGTGGTGTGTGCCTGTAGTCCCAGCTTCTCAGGAGGCTGAGGCTGGAGGATCGCTTGTGTCCAGGAGTTCTGGGCTGTAGTGCGCTATGCCAATCGGGTGTCAGCACTAAGTTCAGCATTAATATGGTGACCTCCCAGGAGTGGGGGACTGCCAGGTTGCCTAAGGAGGGATGAACTGGCCCAGTCAGAAAGGGAGTAAGTCAAAGCTTCTGTGCTGATCAGTAGTGGGATCGCGCCTGGGAATAGCCTCTGTACTCCAGCCTGGGTAACATAGCGAGACCCTATGTCTCTAAAAACAAAAAGAAAGAAATTTAAAAAAAAAAGAAATTAAAAGACATCTCTCCTGTCCCTGTCCCTGTCCCCAAATGCCCAGTTCCCCCACCCTAAATAGATAACCCCGTTATTAGGTTTGTGTTTATCCTTCAAACGTTTTTTATGCACATAAAAGCTAAAACAAATATATACCCTTCTTTACTCCATTTTAACATAAATGGTTCTAGTCTGTACACATGTTCTACATGTTTGTTGGGTTTTCCCCCTCTTTAACACTCTATCTTGGAGCCATTTCCTTATTGGTATATGAGAGTATCCTCATTTTTATCTATCTTTGTGGCTGCAGAGTATTACATTGTGTGGACGTACTATAATTTAAGTGATTCCTACCAAGGGATGTTTAGGTTGTTTCCAGTCTTTTGGCATTACAAATAAAGACATGGACTTCAGAGAAGTGCTTTCAAACCCCAGTCCTGATGCCTATTAGATGATTGACAATGGATCTTAAATTGCCTACTCTGTAAATAGGATTTTTTTTTTTTTTTTTTTTTTGAGACGGAGTTTTTCTCTTGTTGCCTAGACTGGAATGCAGTGGCAAGATCTCAGCTTACTGCAACCTCCGACTCCCAGGTTCAAGCAATTCTTCTGCCTCAGCCTTCTGTAGCTGGGATCGCAGGCATGTGCCACACGCCCGGCTAATTTTGTATTTTTAGTAGAGACAGGGTTTCTCTATGTTGGTCAGGCTGGTCTCGAACTGCCAACCTCAGGTGATACACACACCTTGGCCTCCCAAAGTGCTGGGATTACAGTTGTGAGCCACTGCACCCAGCCAGGAATTATTTTCTGTTTGGTTCACCTGTCCCTTAACGTTGCTGTGAAAGACTCATATAATATACAAAGAACTTGAGAAATTCTAGGTGCTCACTGAAAATAATATACCTTGCAATGAAGCATATTCAAATTTGTGCTTAAAAAAATAAAATACTGACCAGGAGCCCTGGCTCATGCCTGTAATCCCCATGCTTTGGGAGACCAAGGTCTCAAGAAGGACCGCTTGAGACCAGGAATTCAAGACTAGACTGAGCAACACAGAACAAGACCCTACCTCTACAAAAGTAAAAATAAAAGAAATTAGCCACACATGGTGGCACGTGCCTATACTCCCAGCTGCTTGGGAGGTTGAGACAGGAGGAGCTCTTGAGCCCACAACTGCACTCCAGCCTGGGTAACTGAGCAAGACTCTGACTCTAAACATCTTTTTTTTTGAAACACTCTTGCTCTGTCTCCTAGGCTGAAGTGCAGTGGTGCAATCTTGGCTCACTGCAACCTCCACCCTACCCCCACCAGATTCAAGCGATTCTCCTGCCTCAGCCTCCCGAGTAACTGGGATTATAGGCATGTACCGTCACACCTGGCTAACTTTTGTATTTTTAGTAGAGGTAGAGTTTCGCCATGTTGGCAAGGCTGGTCTGGCACCATTGCATTCCAGCCTGGGCGAGAGTGAAACTGTCTCAAAAAAAAAAAAAAATGTTGGTCATGTTTATTATTTTTTTTTTTCAAAAGAACTTTAGAATAATTTTGTCAAATTCTAGAAAAATGGAATTGGAAGGGGAAATTGAATTGTATTTAATTTCCATACCTGTTTGGGGACATATTTGTTTCACATGGCTGATGTAACAATTACCATAAACCTCATGGCTTAACACAGATTTCTTCTCTCACAGTTCTCAAGTCCAAAAGTCTGAAATCAGTGTCATTGAACTGAAATCCAGGTGTCAGCAGGAGTGTGCACCCTGTGGAGACTTTCGAGCAGAACGTACTCATTGCGTCTTTGTTTCTGGTGGTTGCTAGCATGCAGTACTTGACTGACAGCTGCATCGCTCCAGTCTCAGTGGGCACATTGCTGTCACAGAGATCCCCACTATTTCACCTCACCTCAGAGCTTAGCCTGACTGGTTCTCCACCTTGCCTGGCTCAAGACTTGGGTTAGTAACACAGAGTGGATTAGCTCTCTGGGGCATACTCATTAACCCAGCTCTCAGACACTGCTGCGTGTGCAGAGATAATAGTTTGATCTCCTAGTCTATGTTTTTTTTTTCTTTTTTTCTTTTAGTGTTTCCTGTTACCCTGTGACCCTCCCTCTCCTTGGGATGGCTGGACCATGAGGCATCTTTTGGCTCAAGGCACCACTGTGGAGCAGAAGGCAAAGAACAGAAGACTAAGGACTTAGATCAGTCAGAATTAGTCTCTCGGGCCAGGCACTGTGGCTCACACCTGTAATCCCAGCACTTCGGGAGCCTGAGGCAGGCAGATCACCTGAGGTCAGGAGTTTGAGACCAGCCTGGTCAACATGGTGAAACCCCGTCTCTACTAAAAATACAAAAAGTTTAGCGGGGCATGGTGGCAGCCTCCTGTAATCCTGGCTACTTCGGGAGCTGAGACAAGAGAATCGCTTGAATCCAGGAGGCAGAGGTTACAGTGAGCTGAGATTGTGCCATTGTACTCCAGCCTTGGCAACAAGAGCAAAACTCTGTCTCAAAAGGTAAAATACAAATACAAAAAAATTCGCCTGGCATGGTGGCATGCGTGCCTGTAATTCTAGCTACTCAGGAGCCTGAGGCAGGAGAATCGCTTGAACCTGGGAGGCAGAGCTTGCAGTGAGCCAAGATTGTGCCACTGCACTACAGCCTGGGCAACAAGAAGGAAAACTCCATCTCAAAAAAAAAAAAAAAAAAGCATTAGTCTCTTCACCCGACTCCCCATCAAGTTTTCCCAACTTGGAAAATGCATGCTGTCTTGCGGCAGGGTCCTGGGCATCTGTGAGACCCTGCACTTACCTCTGAAATATCTCCATGTCCAAGGGAGAATAACAATAAATAGCAAATAAAAACATCATGACAGGTTGAGAGAGACACTACAGAAAAAAGGAAAGAGCTTTTTTCCTCCTTTTATGAGAAAGGGGCCCATATTTTCATTTTCTCCCGGGCCCTGAAAATTATGTAGCCAATCCTACTGGCAGATAAAACATTCCTGAAGGAGTTAGCCAGAAGTCTAAGAATATTCTGGGGGTGTTATGGCTTAAGTATGTCATCCCTGTCCAAATGTAGAACAATGCTGGGGGCTATTTCAAGCCATGTGAAATGTCAACACCTGTGGTAAAGGACTATTAGCAAAGCTAATGTGCAGAGTCTGCACACATGATGAGGAAAAAGTCAACGTGCTAGGAGAGGTTTGTTGGCTGTTCAGCTTTATCTGGAAGAGGAAAAAGGTGGGCAGAAAAGGCTGTCTGGCTAGTTCCTCCTTGAAGCAAGAACTCAGCTAGTTTCTCCAGATAGTCTGTGGTCAGATCTAACAATGAAAACTTCAGGAAATATTGATTTAAAAAGAGAAAGAATCTCCCCACATCTTCTTCAGTATTAGGTGCCATCAAATTCTGGCTGTTGACCTGTTACTCAACAATAATAACAAGAAAACAGTGTCTTTTGTTTATTTTTGTGTCTGATTCCAAGGAGAGTTGAACTTAAAGTGGATCTTGCTTTAAAAAAAAATTACTTCAGATGTTTGTTTCTTTTGAATTTTCCATTGGTATTCATTTTCTTATTTATTTGAAAGCGCTTCCTACATAGCAAGAATAACAACATTTTGTTTTCATATGTGTCGCAAATAGGTTTTCCTGGTTTGTCTATTGTTTTTTAACCTTGCGCATTTGGAATATCTCCAAGCCACATCATCTGATGGGAATGGAGGTCAGCCTAACAGTGATACTGCAATGTCATTAATTCAGTAACCACCAAATTTACTGCTAATAATCACCCACATTTACTGAACATATCCTGTATGCTTCATGTGCCATTAATCCACAAAATTACTCTATGAAGTAGATACTATTTTTAGTTTCATTTTATAGATGAAGAAACAGAAATAGGAGAAGCTAAGTAATGTGCCTAGTCACACAGCCTAGTAAGGGATGGAATGTGGGGCTTGACCCCAGCCCTGACTCCTAAGTCCAGGTTCCAACCCTGTACTGTCCAGTACAGTGACTGCAGGTAGCTAGAGAGCACTTGAAATGTAGCCAGCCTGATTTCAGAGACCAAGTGTAAAAAAAAAAAAAAAAAAGAATGTGAGATACCTCATTATTATTTTTTTTTGATGGGGTCTTGCTTTGTCACCCAGGCTGGAGAACAGTAGCATAAACACGGCTTGCTGCAGTCTCAACTATCTGGGCTCAAGCGGTCCTCCCACCTCAGCCTCCTGAGTAGCTGGAACCACAGGTGTGTGCCACCATGTCCAGCCTTTCATTATTACTTTAAAAATTGGCCAGGTGCAGTGGCTCACGCCTATAATCCCAGCACTTTGGGAGGCTGAGGCAGGCAGATCACCTGAGGTCAGGAGTTTGAGACCAGTCTGATCAACATGGAGAAACCCTGTCTCTACTAAAAATACAAAAATTACCCAGGCATGGTGGTGCGCCTGTAATCCTAGCGACTCAGGAGGCTGAGGCAGGAGAATCACTTGAACCCAGGAGGTGGAGGTTGCAGTGAGCCAAGATCCTGCCACTACACTCCAGTCTGGGCAGCAGAGCAAGACTCCATCTCAGAAAAAAAAAAATGTGGCTACTGAAAAATTTTTAACATGATTCCCTTTATATTTCTATTGACAGTATCTTCTATCCACTTTCCTACATAATCACCCTTCCCTTGGGTGAAGACAGACTGTGTGATCGCCTGAGTCTTCTCCAGTTATATCGCAGTGCTGGCTCCTTTTAAATCTGTTGATAGGATGTTGTCTGCAGGTGTGGCTGCTTCCTCTTTTCCCTGTCTTTACTTCCTTCACAACCGGCTGCCATCCGAGGAGCCGAGGAAGCCTTAGAGCTCTCAGGAGCAGTCCTTTGAGCTGGTGTAGAGGCACTCAAAATGGTCTAGCATTTGACATAAGGACATAGGCTTTCCTACAATATTGCCTGTAACAAAACTAGGCTGTCCCAAACCTCTGGTAATAGAATTGTTTACCTTTATACCAAGAAGGTTGGGAAAGCACCAAAATCTGCATGTGGCCTGTGCCGAGGCAGACTTCAAGGGGTTCGTGCTGTAAGGCCTAAAGCTCTTATGAGGTTGTCCAAAACAAAGAAACCTGTCAGCGGGGCCTATGGTGGTTCCATGTGTACTAAATGTGTTCGTGACAGGATCAAGCGTGCTTTCCTTATCGAGAAGCAGAAAATCGTGAAAGTGTTGAAGTTGCAAGCACAGAGTCAGGAAGCTAAATAAAAAATGAAACTTTTTTGAGTAATAAATCTGTTGATAAACTGAAACCTCCTTGTTTTCTGGTTTTGGTTTTCTTACATGAATTGAAATCATTTCAGGATCTCACTGTCTTGAAGATGCTCAGTTCTGTCCACTCTTCCTCACAGATGGTTTCTCATAGGACCAAATTTTGTTTTCCTTGTTGTCCACATCTCAATATTCTCCAGGTTATGGCTTTTTTTTTTTTTTTTTTTTT
>PVKP010035389.1:0-23344 GCA_004027715.1 Plecturocebus donacophilus | reverse complement strand
ATTGCATAGCATTTCACAGGTTTAAATAAAATATTGGTTGGCTGCTTATTTGTTATTTTCATCCCCTATTCCTTCCTGTCTCCATTGTTAAACACAATTATTGGCATAAAAGAGGTTTTTAATCCCCATTTTTAGACTGTATTCTAGCCTAGGCAATAAAACAAGAATCCCATTCTCTCTTCCTCTTTCTCTTCCTCTTTCTTTCTCTCTTTCATTCTTTTTTTTCTTTCTTTTGCTGTTTCTTTCTTTCTCCTTTTCTCTTTTTCTAAAATCTCTTCCTCTTTCTTTCTCTTTCATTCTTTTTTCTTTCTTTTGCTGTTTCTTTCTCCTTTTCTTTTTCTAAAATCTCCTCTTTTTCTTTTTTCTTTCTTTTGCTGTTTCTTTCTTTCTCCTTTTCTCTCTTTTTCTAAAATCTCTTCCTCTTTCTTTCTCTCTTTCATTCTTTAAAAAATAAAAAAAATAAAAAATATATAAAAAATTAGCTGAGTGTGGTGGCTCATGCCTGTAGTCCCTACTACTTCAGAGGCTGAGGCAGGAAGGTCATTTGAGTCCAGGAATTTGAGATTGTAGTGAACTATGATTGCACCACTGCGCTCCAGCCTGGGTGATAGAGCAAGATCTTGTCTCAAAAAAAAAAAAAAAAGATAATTGTATGTATACGTATATATGTTTGTGTGTGTATATATTTATATACATATATATATATACACACACACACACAGTCATGTGCCATATAATGACGTTTGAGTGATGGCCCACACATACAACAGTGGTCTTAAAAGATTATAATGCTGTATTTTTACTATACCTTTTCTATGTTTAGATATATTTAGATGCACAAATACTTGCCATTGTGATATATTGCCTGCATTATTCAGTACAGTAACATGCTGTACAGGTTTGTAACTTAGGAGCAATATGCTCTACCATCCAGCCTAGGTGTGTAGTTCGCCATGTAATCTAGGTTTGTGTAAGTATACTCCATGACAGTCTCATGACAAAATCATTTCAACAAAGCATTTCTGAGAAGATAACCCATCATTATGCAATATACAACTATGTACACACATACACATATATATAATATTTAGTAGAAGGCTTGTTCATAGTAAATCTTCAGTATAGCTGTTATTATTTATAAGCTATTTTATACAATAAATAAGCTATATATACAATATCTATAAGCTATTATATACAATATCAAATTTATTTTGTTAATGAGTATGACTTTTTTTTTTTACTAGAGATGGGGCCTTAGTATGTTGCCCAGACTGGTCTTGAACTCTTGGCCTCAAGTAATCCTCCCACCTCAGCCTCCCAAAGTGCTAGAATTACAGGCATAAGCCACCACACCTGGCTGAGTTGGTTTTTTAAATGTCTTTTTATCTTTATTTTTTTTTATTTTAGACATGAGATCTTTGTTGCCCAAGCTGGAGTGTAGTCGGGCAATCATAGCTGACTGCAACCTTGATTTCATGGGTTCAAGTGGTCCTCTCATCTCAGTTTCCCGAGTAGCTAGGGCTAAAGGCGCGTGCTACCACACCTAGTTAATTTTTAAAATTTTTTATAGAGACAGGGTTTCACCGCACCCAACCTCCCACAATTTTAAATGTTTGGTTCATTCAAATAAAGTATAGCTACTTACCTTACTTAAATATTAACAACCGGAATTGGAATGACACAGAAATATGAAGACGCTGTAGTCTCTGTCTCAAGAAATTTCTTATCCAAGGAGGACATTAAATAATTTTAGGCCATGTATCATCACTAATGTCTGTAATCCCAGCACTTTGGGAGGCCAGGGTGGGAGGATCACTTGAGCCCAGGAGTTAGAGGCCAGCCTAGACAACATAGGGAGACCCTATCTCTACAAAAGGTAAAAAAAAAAAGCCTGGTTTAGCAGCATGCAACTATAGTCCCAGCTACTCAGGAGGCTAAGGCAAGAGGATCAAGAACCTGTCATAAAAACAAAACAAAAGAAATAATTTTAATTGATCCATATAATAAGAATAACCTAGAAGAGCTGTTACCAAGTCAGTATGCTTTGGAATACTGGGGAACAGTGTTTCCCAGAATGGTAGTATAAGTGTTTTGGGGGAAGAGAGAGACTATACGTAAAAAATTGGGCAAGTATGGAATTAAGGTAAACATGTGAGTTATTTTTTTTCCCAACTGCATACTTCTCAGAGCCCTATACTAACATGCATTCTGAATTTCCAGTATTATACAACATTTCCTCAACTTTATTCAACCACATAGTTCCCCTCCTTTCCCAGTCAAGATCCTTTAAAAATAACAGAAGTGGGCCAGGTATGGTAGCTCACGCCTGTAATCTCAGCACTCTGGGAGGCCGAGGTGGGTGGATCATGAGGTCAGGAGTTGGAGACCAGTTTGGCCAACATAGTGAAAACCCCGTCTCTACTAAAAATACAAAAAATTAGCCAGGCGTGGTGGCATGTGCCTATAATCCCAGCTACTCAGGAGGTTGAGAAAGGAGAATCACTTGAACCCAGGAGGCAGAGGTTGCAGTGAGCCAAGATCGCACCACTGCACTCCCACCCAGGCAACATTGCGAGACTTCATCTCAAAAAACAAATAAATAAATAAAAATAACAGAAGTAAAAAAGATATCCAAATTAGGACTGAGATCCCCTGGGGCTCTTTGGCCTTTGAACCAAGTTTGAGTTTTCTGGTTTTCCTAAAGTGAAGGCATGCTTCTACCCAGGTTCTCAAATTTTGCAGTATATTGAGAATGAGAGCTTTTTTCGTATATATGCTAAATTCTTTTTAATTGGCAGTGGTTTTCTTAGCTCTTCTAAACATATGGTTCTTGTATATACAGGTAGATGATAGTTTATAATACTCTGTAATACTCTTCCTCCCCAAAAAATAGGACAAAGTTCTGCCTGGTTTCACAAGCTATCCCAGAGTTGTACCAATAAATAGGAAACTGTTGGGGCAAGCTATCATTTTACAATTGAGGGTGCTCATTAAAATCTGAACATTGGTTCCTGATCAGGGTTCCTGTTGTACGTGGTATAATAAGGCTCTTAGAACACCTGTTACCTACCACGTATTTGCAGAGAAATAAACCTAATTCATTTTGCTTTTTCCTTAACCTCTCAGGATATGCTTTACCTTTTAGAATCTTTCCACCTTTCTCAAAGAGCCAAGAAGAAATATCTGCAGGCCCTTTTGTTATCTGAAGCTGGGGTTTGCCACTGCCTCCCATACTGTAGGACTTAGCTAAACAGCAGCCCAAAGCTGTTGTCCCTCTAAGAGCCACCAGTGACAGTAAGCTCAAAAGCTATGGTTGTGAAAACATTCTGAAGTGGCATCTACAGAAAAGAGCACCACCTTCAGTTCATATGTTTGCATTTCTCTAGATTCCAATTTGACTTGTAAGTAATACAGATGGATTTCTGAACCTTCTCTAAAAATATTGATTTCTCTACATAAAGATTGTGGGATTTTCTTAATATTGTAGAAAGGTAATTTAAATCACCAACTTGTATATTAAAATATGCTTTGTGACTGGGCACTGTGGCTCATGCCTGTAATCTCAGCACTTTGAGAGGTTGAGACAGGGGATCACTTGAGCCCAGGAGTCGGAAACCATGCTGGGAAACATGGCAAAACCCCATCTCTACTAAAAATAAAAATTAAAAAATAGCCAGACATAGTGGTGCATGCTTGTAGTCCCAGCTACTCAGGAGGGTGAGATGGGAGGACCACTTAAACCCAGGAGATCAGGGCTGCAATGAGGCAAGATTGTACCACTGCACTCCAGCCTGGGTGACAAAGTGAGACCCTGTCTCAAAAATAAAAAAATAAAGTATGCTTTGTATCACAACTTTGCATTATTTTTAACAGACTTAGAAGATGCTACGAAAACACCTGACTGTTCCAATGGACCAGTGAAAGAGGAAAGAGGTGATCTTATAAAATTTTACAATACAATATATGTAGGAAGAGTGAAATCATTTGCACTGAAATACGACTTGTCGAATCAGGACCATGTGGTATGTTTTATGTTTTACTATTTTATTATTTGCCATCATAGTTGGATTACTTTGAGTTTATTTTGCTAGATAAATATGTCAGTTTAAAACCCCACTGATGCATATATAGGAGAAAATTACTAGCAGTTAATCAGAGCATGACTAGTAACTTCATCAGTGATTAAGGCTATGGTACAACAGATACCAGAAAATCATGGAATTTTTTTTTTTTCTTTTTTTGAGATAGGTCTCGCTCTGTTGCCCAGACTAGAGTGCAGTGGCACAATCTCAGCCCACTGCAACCTTTGCTTCCAGGGCTCGAGTGATCCTCCCACCTCAGCTTCCTGAGTAGCAGGTACTACAGGCACGTGCTACCACATCCAGCTAATTTTTTTGTATTTTTAGTAGATATTGGGTTTCACCATGTTGGCCAGGCTGGTCTCAAACTCATGGACTCAAGTGATTTACCCACCTCAGCCTCCTAAAGTGATGGGATTACAGGCGTGAACCACCACACCTGGCAGGAATTTTATCTATACTGTTATTATGTTGCTAGAAATTCTGCATACATATGGGTAAGAACTTGATGGGAACATGAATATTAACGGTTAATTTGGTAATTTTTTTCTGTTGTTTTCTCTTTTTCTTGTTGTATTGTGAGATTAATGTTTTTCTCAAGATAAAGACAAAAGGGGCTGGGCACGGTGGTGGCTCACACCTGTAATCCCAGCACTTTGGGAGGCCAAGGTGAGGGGATCACCCGAGGTCAGGAGTTCGAGACCAGCGTGGCCAACCATGGTAAAACCTGTCTCTACTAAAAATACAAAAGTTAGCTGGGCATGGTGGTGGGCACCTATAAACCCAGCTACTTGAGAGGCTGAGACAGGAGAATCACTTGAGCCTGGGAGGCAGAGGTTGCAGTGAGCCAAGATTGTGCCATTGCACTCCAGCCTGGGCAACAAAAACAAGACTTCATCTCAAAAAAAAAAAGACAAAAGGAAGTAGATAGGCGTGGATTACCAAAATTGTTTTAATGAATATTACACAACTACTCAGGAAGCTAAGGTAGGAGGATCGCTTTGGCTCAGGAGGTCAAGGCTGCAGTGAGCCACAATCACACCACCGCACTACAACAGAGTGTGACCCTGTCTCAAAAAAAAAAAGAAAGAAAAGAAAGAGGGCTGTAGCAGAAGCTGCATCCCCAGCCAGCCAATAGCTGTGTATATGTATCTGTGTGCGTCTCTACATTTCTGTTCTTCCTCTTTTCAAGGAATATGGTCTGTGACTATCCTGAGAGGTCAAAACTATTCATCCTACTCCATCAGTTTCATTTCCCATCTGTCATGTGCTATACCCTGAATATCTCTACTGTCTTAATTTATTTCAATTATACAGGATATTAAAGAAAAACTAAATCCTTGCTCACCAACTTATTTCTAAATCTTTTCTATTTCCATATGAAGTCTTTCCCATTTCATTACAGATTTTTTCCATGTTAGAATCATCCTGCTGGCTTATAGAATTCTCTGCCTCTCTTTATTATCTCTGCTACTGCTTTGGTTGTGGGAGGTGTGTTTGTGGAGAGAGACTGTGATAGCAAGTATTAGAATATTAGTTACTCTTTGTCTCTACTTTCTAAGCATGAATATAATGTTCTGATGCTCGTGGCTTACCTCCTGGCATCTTGTCCAGGATTTTTTTTTTCTTTTGAGACAGAGTCTCACTCTGTCATCCAGGGAGGAGTGCAGTGACACAATCTCAACTCACTGCAGCCTCCATCCCCTGGGTTCAAACAATTCTTGTTCTCAGCCTCCCAAGTAGCTGGGACTACAGGCACACCCACCATGCCTGGCTAACTTTTATATTTTTAGGAGCTACTCAGGAGGCTGTAGTGGTGTTTTGCCATGTTGTCCAGGCTGTTCTCCAACTCCTGTCCTCAAGTGATCTGAGCACCTTGACCTCCCAAAGTGCCAGGATTATAGGAGTGAGCCACTTCGCCCCGCTCCAGAGTTCTTTTTTTTTTTTTTTTTTGAGTCAGAGTGTCATTCTGTCACCCAGGCTGGAGTGCAGTGGCACAACCTGGGCTCACTGCCACACCCCTCACCCCTGGGTTCAAGTGATTCTAGTGCCTCAGCCTCCCAAGTAGCTCAGATTACAGGCATGTGACATCATGCCCAGCTAATTTTTGCATTTTTAGTAGAGATAGCACAACATTTCACCCTGTTGGCCAGGCTGGTCTCCGTGAGCCACCATGCCTGGCCAGAATTCTTTTTTTTTTTTTTTTTGAAATGGAGTCTTGCTCAGTCACCCAGTCTAGAGTGCAGTAGCATGATCTTGGCTTACTGCAGCCTCCATCTCCCAGGTTCAAGCAATTCTCCTGTCTCAGCCTGCTGAGTAGCTGGGATTACATGTGCATTCCACCACCCCCAGCTAATTTTCATATTATTAGTAGAGATGGGGTTTCACCATATTGGTCAGGCTGGTCTTGAACTCCTGACCTTATGATCCACCTGCGTCAGCCTCACAAAGTGCTGGGATTACAAGCATGAGCCACCGCGCCCGGCCAGAATTCTGAATACTAGTTATAGGACATCCTGAAAGACTCAGGAAAATAAATTCTGGTTTATCTGTTGTTGTTAAAAAAACAAGAAGTAATGGATCTTTTTTTTTTGCTTTTCTCAGCCGTAAGTGAGCTTTTATAGTATAACTGATTCCTAACTAGGAGTTACGATAAGAATAAAAATATGAGATTCAAAAACAAACACTTTTATCTAAAAATCTGACTTTTGGATTATTTTAGATGGATGTTCCACCACTCTCTCCTTTTCCTCATATTAAACAACAGCCAGGCTCACCGCGCCGCATTTCCCAACAGCACTCCATTTATGTTTCCCCTCACAAGAATGGGTCAGGCCTTACACCAAGAAGTGCTCTGCTGTACAAGTTCAATGGTAGCCCTTCTAAGGTAAGGTGATACAGGCTTTACTCCAAAGCACCTTACATACATACATAGGTTAAAAGTTGGATTTCAGATTAACAGTCAGCAATTGTTAATCTTGCCTCTTTTTTTTTTTTTTTTTTTTTTTTGGCCAAGTTACTACTGTGCTAACAAAATATGAACTGCTAACTATGGCATGTCTCCTCTCATCAAGAGCAGTGTCTTCAGTTTGAGGTAGTTTAATCCATTACTATTGACATGGTATTTGTGGAGTTCACTTTGAAAGTCCCCAGCAAGTTTCTCTGTTCAAGCAAGATCTTGAGAAGGGACCAGTAAGGCAACACCTGCATGTGGTCAGACATGGGGGATGATGTCAAGTTTAAAGAAAGGCGTTGGAAGTGAAAGTGCATTTAGTGGATGGTAACCAGGAAAACATCTGAAAACAGAAGCCTCCTCTTATGTGCATAGATAACTCTGTGATTATCTCCATCCTTATCTCTGTTCAACAATGAAGATGTGATGGACATGATTGCTGTTTTCACATACTTCATGGACTATCAAGCAGATATGTTCAGTATGTCTCCAGAAGTCAGAATCAATGTAAACTGGAAGAAATTGTAGTGGGGCACATTGTAACTCAGTCCAAATACAGTGGCTGCTTCTTAACTCATTACTTCTTATTCAGTTACACAGATACCTGTAGAGTTCCTACTATACTTGATACAGTTGACTAGGATAATATACCTGACTGGGCACAGTGGCTCAAGCCTATAATCCTAGCACTTTGGGAGGCCAAGGCAGGAGTATTGAGCCCAAGAGTTGAAGGGCAACATAGCAGGCCGCCATCGCTACAAAAAAATTTTTAAAAGCAAAACAATTCTCTGGGTTTGGTGACATTCACTTATAGTCCCAGCTACTCAGGAGGCTGAGGTGGGAAAATCACTTGAGCCCTGGAGGCTACAGTGAGCTGTGATTGCACCACTGCACTCCGACCTGGGTGACAGAGTGGAACCCTGTCTCAAAAAATAAAAAGATTCACTTCTTCATGGACTTACCTTTCTTCCTTTTGCAAATTTACTTCCCATAAGGACGTTCAGAAGAGATTGCTGCATGGAATCAAAGATTGACTTGACTTCTATGACAGTGATTCTGAAATCATGAATCAGAATCACCTGGGGAGCTTGTTGAATGCAGATACCTGTTCTACAGACCTTGTGAATAACAAATCACTAGCTAGCAGGTCTAGGACTCTATGACAAGCTCCCTATAATTGTTATATACATGGATTTCAAGAACCACTTCTCTGTGACCTTGTTACTCAGAGTATGGTTCATGGACCAGCAACATCAGGATCACCTGGGAGCTTGTGAGAATTCCAGAATCTCAGGCCCTACACCAGCCCTACTAATTTTGAATCTGCATGTTAACAAGATCTCTAAATGATTAGTAAGCGCATTAAAGGTTGAAAAGCAGCTAGGCGAGGTGGCTTACACCTGTAATCCTAGCACTTTGGGAGGCCAAGGGGGAAGGATTGCCTGAGAGCAGGCATTCAAGACCAGCCTGGGCAACATGGCGAAACCCCGTCTTTGCTAAAAAATACAAAAAATTGATCCGACATGGTGGCCCACGCCTGTAATCCCAGCACTTTGGGAGGCCGAGGCAAGTGGATCATGGATCGCCTGAGGTTGGAAGTTCGAGACCAGCCTGACCAATATGGCAAAACCCCATCTCTACTAAAACTATAGAAAAATAGCTAGGTATGGTGGCATGCACCTGTAGTCCCAACTAGGGAGGCTAAGGCAGGAGAATCGCTTGAATCCAGGAGGCAGAGGTTGCAGTGAGCCAAGATTGTGCCCTGCACTCCAGCCTAGGCAACAACAACAAAAAAATTCGACGTGCTTCTGCTGCTTCTAGTCTGGGTACTACACATTGAGAACTACTGTTCTATAGTAAATTCAAATTTTTTTTTTGAGACAAGGTCTCATTCTGTTGCCCAGGCTGAAGTACAGTGGCATGATCACTGCTCACTGCAGCCTCAACCTCCCCAGGCTCAGGTAATGCTCCCACCTTAACCTCCGGAGTAGCTGGGACTACAGGCACAAGCCACCACACCTGGCTAATTTTTGTATTTTTTTGTAGAGACTGGGTTTGCCCTGTTGCCCAGGCTGGTGTCGAACTCCTGGGCTCAAGTGATCAAACCATCTTGGCCTCTCAAAGTGCTGATATTATAGGCCACCACACCTGGCCTTAAATCTGATTTTTTAAACTATCTGAAAAGATTAGTTCTAGCCATCCCTTATTAGGTTGTTCTAAGTTTACAAAAGAATCGTTATCCCATTGTTAAGATTTGGATAGAGGATAGAGCTCAGGAAAAAACAATTAACTTGGTTGTTTGCTGCCATTTCCCCTTTCCTTCTTTTATTCACACACTTTCTGTTTCTGTACAGAGTTTGAAAGATATCAACAACATGATAAGGCAAGGTGAGCAGAGAACCAAGAAGCGAGCAATAGCCATCGATAGTGATGCAGAATCCCCTGCCAAACGTGCCTGTCAAGAAAATGATGACGTTTTACTGAAACGACTACAGAATGTTGTCAGTGAGAGAGCAAATCATTAATGTTGTTTCTGTGATAAAAGCACTTTCAGATTGTTCTGCAGAAAGTTGGAGCTCTGTCCTTCAAACTTTTTAGGTCCTATAGATGGTAAATATCACTGAGTTATAAGAAAAAATTGCACAAAAATTATGTGCTTTTAATATCCAAAATGTAGTTGACAGAGATGTATTTTAAGTTGGATTGGAAAGGAATATTTTAAGTGCCTTTTAAAAATATTAATAATCAAGGAATTTTTTTTTTTTAATGTGTGCTCCCTGGGTTAGTTTTCAAGATGAAATAAGGAGAAACCCCATAACGTTTTAGCTCTCTTTTAAAAATAAATGTCTCCTTCTTCTGTGTTTTGTAATATGAGGATAAATAATCTACTTTTGGTAAGCATGGTTTCAGATATTTGTATTCTAAATTTAATATTGAAGGAGAGGGTTGGTTCCCAGAGTACCTGAGTCAGAGGGTGATGTACCAGCCTGTCTCTGGCCTACTGTGGGTAATTCCACATCCAGGTGCCACCACCATTCAGGGTTGTCTTACCCCTTCTCATGCCTTTTCTCTCCTGAGCATAAGCAGATTTGTACCTGAGCCCCAGTGCTACCCTTTTCCTTGCTTTCAAGCCCTAAGCCATATTAGCCTGATGTTACAACCCAATAAATGGGGCACTTTCTTCTTTTGTAAATTATCATTTTGGTTTCTGTGACATTAACTTAATCATACATGATTGCATTAATTCATATAGTTCTCAAAATTGGCAGCTGTTTCTCAACCCAGTAGAATAAAGTTCAGTTAATTATTAAAAGCTAAATTTCCTATTAGTAAGGTAACATCATGATGGTGTGTAGTATACTATTTTTCAGATCATACTATCAGTCATGTCTAATTGAGTCCCTAAGAATATTTGAAACTGTTTAAAAAACCACATAAATATCATTTCATGCCTCATAATTCTAATATATGGAATACATCAGTAAAACAGCTGCTTATTATTTCCCCTGGTTTTGTTCTCAGTATTAGTAGTGCATCATGAGTTTCCTGCTAGTATTTGACCACTGGGTACTCCTGAAGATGTTTTCCAGTACTAGGGATGCAGCTTTCCAAAATATCAACTCTTTAACATTTACTTTTTCTAATATGTGTCCAGAATCCAGAGGACATGGATAAGCCATTCATAGTTTATTTTGAGAAGTTTTATCAAATATTTCTGTTTCTAACTGCAAACCTTAATTTTTGAAAGGCACAATGTTTAACTCGCCTGTCTTTAACCAGGCTGATTTAAAATAGTCTAAGATTTGGCTGTCACTAATTACTATTCTCAAGAATTTTATTTTCCTATTTTAAGAAGAAAAGGGATTTTGGTCACATTTTGCTTGTAAATGAAAATTATATCCTCATTCTTTGTGTAGTATCTACACATTGTTATAAGCCAAATAACAAAGTCTGTCTTGAATCCTTGTACATATTTGTATGTCGCCATAACTGTTCTATCATTTTTATCTGCATTATTGTGCAAAATGTAAATCAGCATTTGTACATTGACTATATAAGAAACCCTGGGCTGGGTGCTGTGGCTCATACCTATAATCCCAATACTTGGGAGGCCAAGGGAGGAGGATTGCTTCAGTCCAGGAGTTCAAGATCAACCTGGGCAACATAGTGAGCCCTCATCTGTACAGAAAAATTTAAAAATTAGTTGGGCATGGTGGCATGTGCCTGTAGTCCCAACTACTCAGGAGACTGACATGAGAGAATCACTTCAGGCCGGGAGATTGAGGTTGCAGTGAGCTGTGATTGCATCACTACACTCCATCCTAGGTGAGAGGGTGAAACCCTGTCTCAGAAAAGAAAAAAAAAAAGAAATTCTGGACATGTTTTTATCAGTTTTCAGGACTTGGTATCAATGTACATAAAATGGCTAATAAAAATTGGAATTGAGATTATTGAAAAAAACTGTTTTCTGTATGACTAGAAGCAATTGCACAGCCATCTAAAATCTGTCTTTTTAAATACCTACTTATGTCTTTAAATTTTCTTAGTATAACTTAATGTTTCTGTGGTTTCCAGGGCCTGGGGGAAAATGAAAAATAACTGCTTAATGGATATAGAGTTTTTTTGGGGGGAGTGATAAAACTGTTTTGGAACATGATATAGGTGGTATAGTTGCATGACATTGTGAATTTATTAAATGCCACCGTATTGTACACTTTAAAATGGTTAATTTTGTGTTATGTAAATTTCACCTTAATTTTTTTTTTAAGTCTTAGATACTATATTAGTCTGTTTTCACACTGCTGATGAAGACATACCCAAGACTGGGAAGAAAAAGATATTTAATGGACTTACAGTTCCACATGGCTGGAAGGCCTCACAATCATGGTGAAAGGCAAGGAAAAGCAAGTCATATCTTACCTGGATAGTAGCAGGCAAAGAGATAGCTTCTGCAGGGAAACTCCCATTTTTAAAAGAATCAGATCTTGTGAGACACATTCACTATCACAAGAACCGCCCCAGGAAAGACCTGCCCCCACAATTCAATCACCTCCCACTGGGTTCCTCCAACGACACATGGGAATTGTGGGAGTTACAATTCAAAATGAGATTTGGGTGGGGACACAGCCAAACCATATCATTCTACCCCTGGCTCCTCCCAAATCTCATGTCCTCACATTTCAAAACCAATCATGCCTTCCTAACAGTTTCCCAAAGTCTTAACTCATTTCAGCATTAACTCGAAAGTCCACAGTTCAACATCTCATCTGAGGCAGTCAGTTCCATCTATGAGCTTGTAAAATCAAAGGCAAGTAAGTTACTTTCTAGCTACAATGGGGGCACAACCACTGGGTAAATACAGCCATTTCAAATGAGAAAAATTGGCCAAAACAAAGGAGCTACAGGCCCCATGCAAGTCTGAAATCCAGCAGGGCAGTGAAATCTTAAAGCTCCAAAATGATCTCTTTTGACTCGATGTTTCACATCCAGGTCACAGTGATGCAAGAGGGGGGTTCCCATGGTCTTGGGGAGCTCCACCTCTGTGGTTTTGCAGGGTACAACCTCCCTCCTGGCTGCTTTCACAGACTGACATTGAGTGTCTGCGACTTTTCCAGGCACATGGTACAAGTTGTCTGTGGATCTACCATTCTGGGATCTGAAGGACAGTGGCCCTCTTCTCACTGCTCCACTAGGCGGTACCTCAGTAGGGACTCTGTAGTGCCTCCAACCCCACATTTCTTTTTCACACTGCCCTAGCAGATGTTCTCCATGAGGGCCCTGCCCCTACAACAAACTTTTGCCTGGACATCTAGGCATTTTCATACATCCTCTGAAATCTAGGCAGAGGTTCCCAAACCTCAATTCTTGACTTCTGTGCACTCGCAGGCTCAACACCACATGGAAGCTGCCAAGGCTTGAGGCTTTCACCCTCTGAAGCCATGGCCCTTTCAGTCACGGCAGGAGTGGCTGGGATGTAGGGTACCAAGTCCCTAGGCTGCAACCAGTGCTGGGACCCTGAATCCAGCCCACAAAACCGCTTTTGCCTCTTAGGTCTCCAGGCCTGTAATGGAAGGGGCTGCGCTGAAGATCTCTGACATGCCCTAGAGACATTTTTCCCATTGTCTTGGTGATTAACATTCAGCTCCTCGTTGCTTATGCAAATTTCTGCAGCCAGCTTGAATTTCTCCAAGAAAATTGGATTTTCTTTTCTATCACATTGTCAGTCTGCAAATTTTCTGAACTTTTATGCTATGCTTCTCTTATAAAACTGAATGTCAGCCAGGCATAGTGGCTCATGCCTGTAATTCCAGCACTTTGGGAGGCTGAGGTGGACAGATCACCTGAGGTCAGGAGTTCAAGACCAGTGTGACCAACATGGTAAAACCCCATCTCTAAAAAAAAAAAATGCCTTTAATAGCACCCAAGTCACATCTTGAATGCTTTGCTGCTTAGAAGTTTCTTTCACCAGATACCTTAACTCATCTCTCTGAAGATCAAAGTTCCACAAATCTCTAGGGCAGGGGCAAAATGCTGCCAGTCTCTTTGCTAAAACATAAGAGTCACCTTTACTCCAGTTCACAACAGTTTCCTCATTTCAATCTGAGATCACCTCAGCCTGGATTTCATTGTCGATATCATCAGCATTTGCATCAAAGCCATTCAGCAAGTCTCTAGGAAATTCCAAGCTATCTCAAGTTTTCCTGTCTTCTTCTGAGCCCTCCAAACTGTTCCAACCTCTGTCTCTTACCCAATTCCAAAGTCACTTTCACGTATCTGGGTATCTTTTTCAGTAGCACCCCACTTCTGGTACCAATTTACTGTATTAGTCCATTTTCATGCTGTTGATAAAGACATACCCGAGACTAGGAAGGAAAAGAGGTTTAATGGACTTAACAGTTTCACATGGCTGGGGAGGCCTCACAATCATGGCAAAAGGCAAGGAGGAGCAAGTCACATCTTACATGGACGGTGGCAGGCAAAGAGAGAGCTCATGTAGGAAAACTCCTGTTTTTAAAACCATCTGATCTCGTGAGATACATTCACTGTCGTGACAACAGCCCAGGAAAAGACCCACCCCCATAATTTAATCACCTCCCACTGGGTTCCTCTCACAACATGTGGGAATTGTGGGAGTTACAATTCAAAATGAGATTTGGATGGGGACACAGCCAAACCATATAAGATACATATGAAGAAACAGGATTATTTCAAGGCCTTGGAATGAACATGTGGACTAAGATGATAATTAAGGAAAAGGCTCATTTCTCTCTTGAGTGATTTCAAGGGTATATCTCTCCACATGAGACCTACAGCTTAAAATTTCTTTTTTTCTTTTTTCTTTCTTTTTTTTTTTTTTGAGACAGTGTCTCCCACTTGTTGCCCAGACTAGAGTGCAATGGTATGATCTCGGCTCACTGCAACCTCTGCCTTGGTTCAAGCAATTCTCCTGCTTTAGCCTCCCAAGTAGCTGTGATTATGGGTGCACATCACCATGCCAAGCTTATTTTTTGTATTTTTATTTATTTTTGTTTGTTTTTAGCAGAGACGAAGTTTCACCACATTGGCAAGGCTGGTCTTGAACTCCTGACCTCAGGTGATCCACCTGCCTCTGACTTTCAGAGTGCTGGGATTACAGGCGTGAACCACTGCTCCCAGTCGAGAGTTTATTAAAAAGTTTTGGAGCAGTAATGAAAGGAAGCAAAGCATACTTGAAAGAGGGTCAAGTGGATGACTTGAGAGATCCCAGTGCCCTGTTCAGCCTGACTTGGGGTTTTATACACTGGCATTGTTCTGGGATTTTCTTTTCCCTTGATTCTTCCCGTGGGAGTGGGCTGTTGCTCAACTACCATATGCACAGTGTTGGTCAGCACTTGGTAGGGTGACCATATGCACAGTGCATTTACTGAGGCTGTGCACATGCTCTCTATGGACAATTGTCCTTTACCGGTTGAACACCCCCAGAGGAAGATCATACCTCCACCATTTTCCCTCTTGGTGTGCAGGCTTGAGCCCACTCACCCAACTCCTGAGGTCTTATTGGGAAGCTGCTGATTACCTGCGTGTGTTCTGACTATTGGGAGACTGTCTTCCCTGACACTGACTGAGACCAATAAGCATTTCAGAGAGACAATTTAACAACCATCTGATCATTACCTGATGGTAGCCTGATATTCCTGGGGGGAGGGCCCTCTACTACCCTGCTCATGTCTGCCTAACTACCTACTGTAACATTCCCCCACTCAAGAGTCCAACACCCAAGTCTTTGGGATAATGAATGAAGATCAGTCTTCTGTAACTGCTTCCTGCTGACAGAGGAGCAGTGGTGGTCTGGGCCTCTTGCTAGCTGTCAGGGTTCCCCTGGGCTCTCTTCTTTTAGGCCCACTTGATAGTCTCCTACTTTTGCTCTTTTTTGGTCCATGTCTTCATGGACCAAAATCTCAAGGAGGCTTCTGTGATTCTGGCAAGGGTGGCTCCATGGGTTGGTGAAAGTGGTGTCCAGCCAGGTCCAAGGGAGATGGGCAGGATTTCACCTCTGCGATGTTTCATTGATAGGTCATTTAGGGATCCTCTGTAGAAGGGTGACTTGAATACTGAGAGGATGGTATCCCTTACTGAGGATCATCTGGAGCTTGATGGTCTGAAGGTGACAGGAAACAAATTGGGTTATCAGATTTAGAAGACTTGGACCCAAGCCAGGTGCGGTGGCTCACACCTGTAATCCCAGCACTTTAGGAGGCCAAGGCAGGCGGCTCACAAGGTCAAGAGATTGAGATCGTACTGGCCAACACAGTGAAACCTCGTCTCTACTAAAATAGAAAAATTAGATGGGCATGTTGGTGTGCAGCTGTAGTCCCAGCTACTTGGGAGCCTGAAGCAGGAGAATTGCTTGAAGTTGGGAGGCAAAGGTTGCAGTGAGCCAGCCGAGATCATGCCACTGCACTCCAGCCTGGCACCTGGTGAAAGAGTGAGACTCTGTCTCAAAAAAAAAAAAAAAGAAAAAAAAGACCAAAAGTAGGAGACTAATAAGTGGGCCTGAAAAGACTGAAAAGAGGACAACCCAGGAGAACCATTTCCATGTTCCTTCCCAATCTAACCAATACTGAGAAGTTTGTTCCTGTAAATAAGAGACTCAATTTATGAGTTGTCTGATGTTGTCTTGTACTTTTCCCGATTGATTTAACCAAAAGCAACATTTTTCATCTAAGGCTAAACAAATTCTTCCCTGTGCTGCCATTAACATATGTAGTCCTCGGTGATTTGGGAGGACTATGACTGCTAAAAAGTCAATTTGTTCTTGCACGGCTATTAACGTTTTAGCCCTGGTATCAATGTTGGCTGTTTCTGTTGAGAGTTGGCCATAGGTCAAGGAGGCTTCTGTGACTCCGGCAATTCTGGTTCCCATACTAGATATAATGCCAGGTCTAGCGAGAAGGGGAATTAATTGGATACCCCTCTTCACCCTGGGAAAGATGGGATGCCCATAGATTGGTACTGGAAGAGAGAGATTGCCAGGGGCTTTAAAGATGTCTGGGGATACACAGCCTATGGCACACATTCCAGTCCAGTTAGTGGAGAGGCATTGGTGTAATAACTGGCTACAAATATAGAAGGCTCCTCAGGTTTTAAGTAGAGATGTCAGAAAGAAATAAAGGGGTTTGACTCTTTTGAGGGAGGGGGTGCCACTTGCCCCCATTACCTGACAGGATTTAGAGGAAAGCTGCCTGTAGAAGGAAGTTAGCATAAAGTAAACAGTTCTTGTATTTCAAAGGAAATTTGTAGAGTCCTACCTGCCACTTCCAGAGTTGCTCTTGGCTTGGTTCCTTTAAGGACAACGTCCGATTTGGAAGCTGGTTATTGGAGAGCCTCTTCATTCAGTTCAAGGCCATTATTGGGTAGGGGTCTGACTGGGAGGCCTTTTAGCTCCTGGGACAGTCCTTCCAGGAGCCAAACTTATGGCACATGGGATAGGCTAGTGTAGCATCCTTCCATTTGGGCAATTCCTTCTCTAGTGGCCTAGTCTTTCCCACTGATGGCAGTTACCTGGAGGAGTGTCCTGAAGGCAACCTGGAGGGGGCTGGTGGGCTTGCAGAACAGCCAGTAGTTGAGCCTGCCCCTTGTCCCTACATTTTCCTTTTCCTTAGCCCTGTCCTCCTTGTCCTGATTTGAGTTATAGAAGATTGAGGAGGCCAGCTGCAGTGGCTCATGCCTGTAATCCCAGCACTTGGGGAGGCCTAGGTGGGTGGATCATAAGGTCAAGAGATCAAGACAGGCCAGGCACAGTGGCTCAACGCCTGTGATCCCAGCACTTTGGGAGGCCGAGGCGGGTAGATCATGAGATCAGGAGATCAAGACCATCCTGGCTAACATGGCGAAACCCTGTCTCTACTAAAAATACAAAAAACGAGCCGGGCGTGGTGGCTGTGCCTGTAGTCCCAGCTACTCGGGAGACTGAGGCAGGGGAATTACTTGAACCCAGGAGGCGGAGGTTGCAGTGAGCTGAGATCACACCACTGTACTCCAGCCTGGGCGACAATGTGAGACTTCATCTCAAGAAAAAAAAATGTATATATATCAAGACCATCCTGGCCAACACGGTGAAACCGTGTGTCTGCCAAAAATACAAAAAAATAGCTGGGCGTGGTGGTACACATCTGTTGTCCCAGCTACTCAGGAGGCTGAGGCAGGAGAATCACTTGAGGATTTCTGGCATAGGAGCACTGGGTCCTAAGGCTGACTTTGTAATTTTTCCTAATATCCAGGATGGCTTAGGTAAATAAATGGCCCTTTAGGACTACTTGTTCCTTGGGGGATTCTGGGTTTAAGTTGGTATGCTTGATAAGGATTTCCTGCAGCTTTTTGAGAAAGGCTATAGGATTTTGGTTGGTCCCTGGTTTATGGCGGCTAACTTATTAGAGTTTATTGGCTTGACCTTACTTCATTTTATTCCCTCATTAGACACAGCAGTATGTGGTTCCTGGAACATATTTCTGCTTGAGTATTGTAGACTCAATTGGGGTCTTGTTGGGGAACAGCTGTAGCCCATGGAGAGTAGTTGACGTTTGTTAGGTGTAAGTCATCCCCACAGTGGCTGGCTGCTTCACAGATGGTTTGTCTTTCTTCCCGTGAGAGGGCTTGTCCCAGGAGGATATTTACATCCTTTCAAGTTAATCTGAATGTAAGGACTGGCTGAGGGCAGTGACTCACACCTGTAATCCCAGCACTTAGAGAGGCTGAGGCGCGCGGATCGCCTGTGATCAGGAGTCCAAGACCCAGCCTGGCCAACATGGTGAAACCCCATCTCTACTAAAAATAGAAAAATTAGCCAGGCATGGTGGTGCACACCTGTAGTCCCAGCTACTCAGGAGGCTGAGGCAGGAGAATCGCTTGAACCCAGGAGGCAGAGGTTGTAGTGAGCTGAGATCATGCCACTGCACTCCAGCCTGGGACAGAGCAAGACGTTTTAAAAATAAATAAATGTAAAGGCCAACATTTGGAAGCCTTCAGTGAGCCTCTCGGGGTCATTTGAGAACTTTCCTAGGTTTTTTTTTGTTGTTTGTTTGTTTTAATTTGCCAAAGGTCCAGAATGAAAAGGAGATGAGGACTTGGATGGATCCAACTGGGTCACTTACTTCCTCTAAGGGGCAGAGCCAGAGGGAGAGCTAAGGGGCTCTGTGTAGGGCAGGGCTGATTGCAAATGTCTGAGAGTGAGATAAATAGGGGAGGAGCCAGGTGACTATTTTTCACGTTTTGGCCTGCAGAGGAGGAGTTTTTCCCCTGGGCTTTTGGAGGAGAAGGGAGTCAGCAGATGAGTCCCAGTGAAGGGCCCTGGAGAAGGCAGCTAAGCATAGCTAGGATGATGGGGTTTGCCTTACAACCTTTATAAGGATTGGGGTTTTTCCTGTTTGTAAACAGAGAACTTCTGACTATTTGCCATGATGGTGGCAGGAAAGGTCCAGCTGGAGGATGGCATTAAAATGTGTACTTTGTGTTTTGGCCAGAGTTCCTCTCGTTTTGCAAAGGAAAGTTAGTTTTTCGTTTTAGGGTTTGGGGGTTGAACTTACCCCAATTCTTGAGGTGCATCCGAGAGGCATGTCCTGTGGTATGGAGACGCAATTACCCATCTGTGAATAGAGAACAGAGGAGAGAAAGGAAAAGGCATCTCCTCTAGTTTCCCTTCTTTTTCCTGCACGTATGGCAGACCAGAGTGAACATGGTGTTCCCCCATTCATCCTAGAAGTTCCAGAATGAACCAGTGCTTACTGGGTACCCGTAACCCTGGTCTCACCCCACTTCTAGGACCAGCCTTCAACTCTTCTAGGGGTAATCTGTTCTGTGCCTACTATAGCTTGGGACTAGCCCTCAGCTCTGTTCTGTGGGTACTTTGGTCTTTGCACCTTTGGCCTTGGGCCAGCTTATATCCTTGTCTCCATGACCTTATAGTGACTCTTGTTCTGAGCATTCTAACAACAAAATGATCATCTCTTTTCTCATATTCCCATTTCCCATGTTCTTTAAGTAGGTGTGAAGACTGTTTTTCAGCTGACAAAAGGGGGCTGGACTTCCCTCCTTTCAAATAAAACCTTGAAGGGCCTGGTTGGGTGCAGTGGCTCATGCCTGTAATCCCAGCACTTTGGGAGGCTGAGGCGGGCAGATCACATGAGGTCTGGAGTTGGAGACCAGCCTAGCCAACATGGAGAAACCCTGCCTCTATTTAAAAAATTTAAAAATTAGCTGGGCATGGTGGTGCATGCCTGTAATCCCAGCTACTCGGGAGGCTGAGGTAGGAGAATTGCTTGAACCTGGGAGGCAGAGGTTGCAGTGAGCTGAGATCGTGCCCATTGCACTCCAAACTGGGAAACAAGAGCAAAACTCTGAAACCTTGAAGGTCCTGATGTATATTGAAAAGGATGCTTGAACTCGGGAGGCAGAGGCTATAGCAAGCCAAGATCACACCACTGTACTCCAGCCTGGGTGACAGAGTGAGGCTCCATGTCACAAAAAAAAAAAAAAAAAAAAGAAAAGTTTAAGGGAAAAGGCTTTTGCAGTTTGCTTTAAGGTTACATCTTAAGATAGGAAGAAAAGAGAAGGGGAAAAAGGAGGTTTTTGTTTGTTTTGTTTGTTTTAAGATGGTGTCTCACTCTGTAGCTCAGGCTGGAGTATAGTGGCGTGATATCAGCTCATTGTGACCTTGACCTCCCGGGTTCAAGCAATTCTTCTGCCTCAGCCTCCTGAGTAGCTGGGCCTACCATGCCAGACTAATGTTTGTATATTTCGTAGAGATGGGGTTTCACCATGTTGGTGAGGCTGGTCTCGAATTCCTAACCTCAAGTGATCCACCCACCTTGGCCTCCCAAAGTGCTGGGATTACAGGCATGAGCCACTGTGCCCAGCCAAAAAGTTTTAAAATGCATTTTGAGATAGGTGAGGTGGCTCATGCCTGTAATCCCAGCACTTTGGGAGGCTGAGGCTGGAGGATCACTTGAGCTTAGGAGTTCAAGATCAGCCTGGGCAACAAAGTGAGGCCCTGGCTCTACAAAAAAAATACAAAAGTTAGGCAGGTGAAATGATGCTTGCCTGTAGTCCCAGCTACTTGAGAGGCTGAGGTGGGAGGATGGCTTGAGACCAGAAGCTTGAGGGTGCAGGGAACCCTAATCATGCCACTGCTCTCCAGCCTGGGTGACACATTGTGAGCCTGTCTCAAAAACTAATAAAAATTAAATAAAATTCATTTTGAAGTTAAGCTGCTCCATTACAAGAGGTCACCTATTTTTAATTTTGTATTACAATTATTTTTTACATGAAGGAAATTATGCAAATCTTAAGTTGTATAGCATGAATTTTTTTCAGCTTTATTATAATTTATATACAATAAAATTCACCCGTCTTAAGTGTAGAGTTTGATGAATTTTAGTGATGTATGTAGTTGTATAACTACCACCACAAAGAAAATATAGAATATTTGCATCACTCTAAAAAGTTTTCTCATGCCCTTTGATCTCCTTCCCTGCCCTCCCCACATCCTCCCTACCACACGCCCAGGCAACAGTTGCTCTGCTTTATGTCACTGTGATTTTGCCTTTTTAAGAATTTCATATATATATATATATATATATATATATATATATAGGCACAGTATGTAGTCTTTTGTATTTTGTTCTTTCACTTAGTATTATGTTTTTGAGATTCATCTTTGTTGCATGTGTAAATATTTATTTTCTATTGCTGAACAATCTTCCTTCGTAACCAGTTGATGGATGTTTGGGTTGTTTCCAGTTTTTTATTAATATAAATAACTATTAATATAAACATTTGCATGCAGTCTTTGAACATTTTTTTTCTTTTAGATGGAGTCTTGCTCTGTCACCCAGGCTAGAGTGCAATGGTGTGATCTCAGCTCACTGCAACCTCCACCTCCCTGGTTCAAGCAATTCCCCTGCCTCAGCCTCCTGAGTAGCTGGGATTATAGGTGCATGCCACCATGCCCAGCTGTTTTTTGTATTTTTAGTAGAGACCGGGTTTCACTGTGTTTGCCAGACTGGTCTTGAACGCTTGACCTCAGGCAATCCACCTGCCTCGACCTCCCAAAGTGTTGGGATTACAGGCATGAGCCACTGCGCCCGGCCTCTTTGAACATTTTTTTTTTACTCTGTTACCCATACTGGAGTGCAGTGGTATGATCATGGCTCACTGCAGCCTCAACTTCCTACACTCAAGCAATCCTCTTACCTCAACTTCCCAAGAAGCTGGGCCTACAGGCATGCACTATCATGCCCAGCTATTTTGTATGTCTATAGAGATGGAGTCATGCCATGTTGCTCAGGTTGATCTTGAACTCCTGGCCTCAAATGATCCACCTGCTTCAGACTCCCAAAGTGCTGGGATCACAACAAGCCTGAGCCACCTCCCCTGCCCTGATCATACATTTTTATTTTCCTGTGATTTTTTATGTGTTGGGTTCACGGGTCAAATCCTCTAATTTTGTATGTGTTGGGTTCATGGGTCAAATGGTAAATATATGTTAAACTTCATAAGAGAGGCCAGGCACAGTGGCTCACACCTGCAATCTAGCTAGCCAGGCTAATCTCGAACGCCTGACCTCAGGTGGTCTGCCCACCTCAGCCTCTCAAAGTGCAGGGATTACAGACATAAGCCACTGCACCTGGGAGTGCACTTTGGGAGGCTGAGGTGGGTAGATCACAAGGTCAGGAGTTTGAGACCAGCCTGGCCAATATGGCAAAACCATGTCTCTACTAAAAATACAAAAAGCTGGGCATCGTGTCATACACTGGTAATCCCAGCTACTCAGGAGGCTGAGGCAGGAGAATTGCATGAAGTTGGGAGGCGGAGGTTGCAGTGAGCTGAGATCTCACCACTGCACTCCAGCAGCCTGGGTAACACAGCGAGACTCCGTCTCAAAAAAAAAACCTCATAAGATATTGCCATTTTCTTTATCAAAGTGGCTACCCATTTTGCATTCCAACCAGCAATATTCAAAGTCTCTATTTGCTCTATATCAAGGCCATGTTTTGAAGTGAATCTTCCTAGACTTTTTTTTTAAAAATTCATACATGAGAGAGATCCAAGATGGCCGCTTAGCAACAGCTCAGGAATGTAGCTCCCAGTGAAAGCGCAGAGAACGAGTGGACGCCGCACTTTCCGACGAATTTTTGTTGCCCACAGACCGGGAGATTCCTGGCAGAGGAGCCACACGGGTCGCCAGCGCGACTCTTTTGGCCGGCGTGGCCATTTTGCCGGCGCCCCAGCGCAGCGCTTCCCGGTGCGGAGCATACAGGACGGACGGGCTCGGCTGGTCCCATCCCCACAAGGAAAACGGCAATTGAAGCGCTGAGGACTGAGAGTTTCACAGCAAGCACAGCGAACCCGGGAAGGTCCCGCTCTGTGGGGAAGGGGTGTCCGCCAAAGGAAAACTAAGAAACAAAAAAACTTCATCACCGGGCGGAGAGAGATCCAAGATGGCCGCGTAGCAGCAGCTCAGGATTGTAGCTCCCAGTGAAAGCACAGAGAGCAAGTGGATGCCGCAATTGCAGACGAATTTTTGATGCCCACAGACTGGGAGATTCCCAGCGAAGGAACCACACGGGTCACCAGCGTGACTCTTTTGGCCGGCGCGGCGCTTCTTGGTGCGGGTTGTACGGGACTGGATGCCCTTTTAGTCGGGCTCAGCTGGGAAGGCTCAGCTCTGTGGGGAAGGGGCGCCCCCCGAAGCAAAACTAAGAAACAGAAAAAACTTCATCACCAACAAGCCGGACGTCCACTCAGAGACCCAATCTGAAAGTCGGCAATTACAAAG
>PVKP010035388.1:0-17154 GCA_004027715.1 Plecturocebus donacophilus | reverse complement strand
AAGGATGACCACTAAAGCTGCCAGTGAAGAGAGTTCCTCTGGAGTGGCCACCACAGCTGCAGGGAAGGCAGATTCCTCTGGGGTGGCCACTGCACCTGCAGGGGAGGCAGATTCCTCTGGGGTGGGCACTGCAGCAGCTAGGGAGGCAGATTCCTCTGGGGTGGGCACTGCAGCAGCTTGGGGGGCAGATTCCTCTGGGGTGAGCACTGCAGCAGCTGCAGAGGCAGGCTCCTCTGGGGTGGACACTGCAGCAGCCAGGGTGGCACATTCCTCTGGGGTGGACACTCTAAAAGCTAGAGTATCAGGCTCCTCTGGAGCATGCACTGTGATAGCTGGGGTGACAGGCCATTCTGGTGTATCATGCTCCTCTGTAATGGCAATAGCTAGAGCAGTCCACTCTGGGGAGGACCCTGCAACAGCTGGAGCAGTCTCCTCTGGGGAGGACACTGCAGCAACTGGAGCAGTTCCTTCAGGAGCAGACATTTTAACAGCTGGGACAGTAGTCCCCTCTGGGGCTGATACTGCAGCAGCTGTGACATCCTCCTCCTCTAAGGGGACTACTGAAGCAACTGGGATGTCCTCATGTAGGAAGGGCACTATAGCAACAGCTATAGCAGTTCCCTCTGGGGCAGGCACTGCAGCAGCCGAGGCGGCAGGCCCATCCGGGGAAAGCACTGCAGCAAATGAGATATCCTTCTCTTGGCTGGGCAGTGCAGCATCTAGGGCATCATCTACAGTGGGCACTGCAGCAGTCCGGGAAGGCCTCTGGAGGATGGGTATCCATTCCTCTAAAACTGGTTCAGTATTACCAACCTCAGTAACTTGTTTCTCTGGAAAAATATTTAGGAATGAACCAGAATCTCTCCTTTCCATCTCCCCTCCCTCTGACGATGCCACAACCAGTTCAGGCTTTGTATCATTCACAGTTTCCACTCTATCTGGATTAAGTCTCAGTTTTCCAACCAGCAGGTGCAGACTCAGAATCTCTGACTCTAGGGACTTCCTCTGGAGATCCTGAAAGAACTGCTCTGGGAAGTTTCTGTGGAAATGTGCTGGGGCTCGATCCTCCAAAAGCGTGGCTTGATAATCCAGCTCTTTTGTCTCACCATCCTCATCACAAACTTTCTCCACAGAGAATTCACAAGCATCCACATTTCCCAAGGATGTCAGACTGTTATTTTCTTGATTAACAATTACATTCTCACTTTCCAAATGAATCTCATCTGTTAGCAAATTTGATTTATATAACACCGCTACTTCAGGTCCTGAGGTAACATCTGTTAGTTCATGATTAAAAGCAAAACTAAAGGTGACCCTCTCAATGCACTCCTCAACATTCCCCTCAGTTTGACTGCAGTCTCCCTGGGACAAATTGCCATTGTCTTTGGCCAGCTCAGAAGCAATGAAGCCTGATAATTTTTCTTCATGAGAAACCCTGTGATCAGAGTTCAGCAGTCCTCCTGGGTCCAGCTTTTCCAGTGAATCTAGATCAGCTGGCTGTCTGGACTTAAATTCTGCAGTCCTGGGGCTAAAAGGCACTTTTTCACATTCCTCCTTGTTAACAGTGGAAGTGTCTCTCATGTTATCAATGTGGGCAATAAGTTCCACAGCATTAGGCACCTGAGAAGAATCCAGGGTATTAAAATATCCACAATCCAATCCAGAATCATAGTCTCTTGCCCTTACATGTAAAAGGCCTAAATGTTGTTCCTTTTCTAAGGAAGCCCCCGGAAAATGACTAATAACAAGCAAAGTTTCTGCATCCTGGGGTGCGGCCAGCCCTTCAGAAGAGGTTTGATTCTGTAGCTCAACTAGAGGAGTTACTCCTTCTTCACATAAACACTCCTTTTCAAGTTCAAGAAACATCTGCACTGAGTCTGTGTCAGAGAGCTGCTCTGCATCAACAACCCCCACAGTACATGCTGAATCTGAAACAAGACCCTCTAGCCCCCGAGCAGTTCTGTTTGCCACCTCACCAAGAATACCCTCACCTGTAAGAACACAATCGCAATCCAGGGGTGTATCCTTGGGAACAGTAGCCAACTGGTCCTTGGCTGGCTGGGGGTCATCAGGGCAACAAATCTGACCAAGAGATAGGTGGCCAAAAGTCCTCAAGACAGCAGCTAAGCAATTGGATCCATTCTCCACCATTGCTGTGTTTACTTGTTCTCTTTCTTCAAAAATATCTGCCAGGCTGTTCTTCTCATCTGCCATCAGAGAAGTCTTTTCCCTCTCTGACAGTTTATCTTCCTCCCACTCCCCCTCAGCCTCCATCATGATCCATCGCTCATCCTCCTCAAACTTTAGCTCAGACTCTGTTTTCTCTCTCAGGCTGGGGGTTATGAGAACATGCAATTCTGGATCTAACAGCTCTTCACTCAGGCAAGGGGAGAGAGGTGGCATTTCCACAGTGCAGGCTGTGTCCTCAAGGGGGTGCTGCTTCTCACTAAAGCCTCCCTTAGTGAAACTTTTTGTGGCCCTCGGCCAGGTTGCACTTGAGAATCTGGATTCCTGCATTACATCTGTGTTACCACTTGCTGCTGCAGCTTCTGATTCTAGAGACTGGAATTCATGGGGAGAGTTTGCACTGTGTTGCTGAAATCTAAAGTCCTGGCAGTCTCCACTTAAGTTTTTTACATCTTGCACCTCTGGAATACCTATGGATTTGGACACATGTTCCAGAGTTACTGACAATGACTGAGGTTCCCTGTGGTCGAAATGACCGTAACTTTCTGTTAATGCAGAACCTGACTCCTTCTCTTGCAAGGAAGGATTTGAAGCACCAGCTTCTGAAACCTCACTGAGAGAAGCTTCCATCCTCTCTGCAAATTCTGGGAAGTTGGGTGGCATAAAGGACTTCCACGATCTCCTGTTAACATTGTCTTTGCGTTCTGCATTTTGCCGCCTTCTGGGTGGCACAGGTGCTGACTTCTGCACATCACTGCTTAGCTTTAGTGCATCAAATATTATCCTCTCATCCAGCTTCTTACCTTCTGGTGCTCTAGATTCAAACACATTAGATGCTGCTCCTAATGTACCATTGCTAGATATAGTACTTCCTTCCATCTTTTCCATGGTGCTTTTTGAAGTCTGGTTAAGCTTTGACCCCTGGTCAATTTGCTCATTTATCCTCATTGTATCATATATAGATCGTTGTGGAACATAGCAGTCCTCTATGTAGCCATCCTCCTCTTCTCCTTTCCCCAGGCAGGTGGGGTTTCGCCTTAAACAGTCTGGCCTGCTGAGTGGCTTACCCATACTTTTTCAATCAAGATGAACCATCAATCTTTCAAAAGTTTTTTCACGCGTTCCCCCGAAACGCATTCTACATAAGTTGTAAATCCTTTTAGCTGTTCATACTCCAAACCACCAATTGCATCTGGCCTCCAGAAAGGCCTGGAAGTCCCATTTTGAAACCATTCTGGGAGAAGCTCTAAGACAAACAGCTTTTTCCTCACAGGCTAGCAGCCTCATAGTTGCAGACAGACGGTATAATTTAAAATAATTCCTTGTATGGCTTCTGGTTTAATTTTTTTTAAGAGCACTGCTCTTTCGAATTCAGTCAACAAAAATCATCTGATAGTGACAAGTCTTTTTCTGTATCTAGCTCCAATTCACTTCTCACCGAAGCAGTTGGGAGCAGCAAATTTATGCCGACTGTGTCCTTTAATAACAATGGGACAGCCTCTCTAGTCTTCAAGTATGGCCCAAGCTCCTAAGAATTCCTTTCATTTTATCCTAGTTCCAGCCCCGGAGAGTCCAGCTGGTCTGAATTAGCCATTCGTCCTCCCTAGCTGGGGTGTTTGCATTTGAACTGGGCTGGTCGGCGGATATTCCTGCAACTTTAAACACAGGAAGTCCTTCATTCGGGGCCAGCTTGGGGCTTCCTGTCTCCAAAACATCATGGCATTGTTGTGGCTCCCAGGCCAACCCTGCGCTGTGGATGCAAAACAAGGCGAGCTGAGGTCCGCGCCAGGCCTTTCGAAAGGCGGGCGGGCGGGCGGCAACAGCGGCTGCGGGTCTGCAGAGGGGCTTGCTCAGCACGGCCCACTTCCCCGCGCCATGC
Source organism: Plecturocebus donacophilus (assembly GCA_004027715.1). Lineage (NCBI taxonomy): Eukaryota > Metazoa > Chordata > Mammalia > Primates > Pitheciidae > Plecturocebus > Plecturocebus donacophilus. Next base: position 13,088 of record PVKP010035388.1, on the reverse strand, counting down.
CGCGCGCCCCGAGGGCCAGGGTCGCCTCACCGCAGGCTGCAGGTGGCTCCCAGCCGCGCCGGCCTCAGGTCCCGTGCTCAGGAAGTTAGTTTGTCCCTCCGGCAGCTGAGTCCCGAGTGCTGTGGGCGCCGCCTCCCCTGTCGCCGCCAGTCCCCGGCCCGCAGCCGCCACGCCGTGGGCTGCATGACAAGCAGCCGCCTCTGTTCTAGACCACGCCGCTGATCCCGCGGCCCTGCCGCCCCGCCGTCCTCCCCGCCCGCAGCTGTCACGGTCCCGGCATGCAAACTTCTGCCTAGGAACAAAAGGCTCCGCTCGGGCTGGCAGGGACCGAGCCCTCCTCCCCCGCACCGCGGGGCCCGCTCGCTCGCTGGCTCGCTGGAAGTGCTCGGCTGGCGGGCGGCTCTCCTCCCCCTTCCCCGCGCCACCGCGCAACACCGCCCCGCCCGGGCAGCCCCCTGGAAGCCGAGGAGCGCGAGACGCGGAAAGCCCGGGAGGAGGGCGGGGGCGGGGCCCATCGGGGGCGGGGCCGGGGAAAGGAGCGACCCCGAGCGAGGAGGGCTCGGCGGAGAGGATTGGAGGCCGAGGCGCCGAAGGAGGGACTTCTGCAGGATTTGGAGCGAGGGAACCGGGGCGCCAGCCCCATCCCTCCGCTCCCGCGTCCCACGCCCACCGCCCCCTGGGGCCAGAGGGGAATGCCCCGCCCGCGGAGAAGGCGCAGGAAGAGGAGCGAAAACCGCGCGAGTCTCGGCTGCGCCGCGCAAATCCCCTGACAAAGGAGAGCCCCGCCCTCCTCCCGCTAGCCCGGCCCCTCCGGCCCCCGTCTCGCTCCTACCCGCCCGGCTCCAAGCCCAGCCCAAAGGCGAACGAACCCAGATTGGGGTACCCCTGCTCTCCTAGGTAGCCGGTGCTGACGAGGGCCACTCAAGTTTCCGTGTGGCTGCAGGTCGCGCTGCCTGGGGTGGGCCGCCGGCATCGCCCTCGGCTCCAGCTCTGCAGCCAAAGGCTGTCCCTATAGTCCCTCCAATGTCACCTTTAGCGCGCCCCTACCCGGACCGAAGAACACTCCAGCCTTAAACCCGGCACTTTCCCAGTGTCCCAAAGGAATTCGGTCACGCTCAGAGACCAAGTTATTGGATAACTCCAGGCACATTATACCTTCACTCTCCCCATTCTCAAGTATATCAAGTCCTGCTCAATTCTCCCACCAGGATTTCTCTGCTCAGACTTGAGTGGATCAATGACGGAAGAAAATGGGATGGAGTGGGAGGTAGGGATGCCAACAGCTGAGCCCTACGACCAAACACCTTGGTCCTTTATGGCTGCGCACAGCCAAGAAAACCTGAGCCTCCTTGGGCCAGATGAAAAGCATGGGTAATTCAAATCTCAAATAGAAAAATACTAGAGAAAAGTGGCTCACAATTCCCTCATCCACGGCTTTTGGCTTTTAGAAAAGCCACCTGGTCACCTGGGGACTGTTAAAGAATGTACAAAGGACAACCCAGGAAACCGTCCACCAGAGGCAGCTGCGTCTCTGAAGGAGTCCAATACTCTGTTCTCTTTGTGATAGCCATTCTCTGGATTTATGAAGAAAAAAAATATCTATTAAAATTTGGAATCTCTGTCGGACCATGTGGTCAACATATATGGTAAAACTTATGCAAAAGTTATTTCTACCGTTTACACAAACAGTAAGTGAAACCAACACCTGGTGTATGGAGATCTGGCACTGAAACCTAGAGCTGAGCCTTAGGCTTACTTAGGGAATCAGACTGGTCCTTGGCAAAAAATGAGATGTGAGCTGAAGCCTGTAATTGGAATTAAGCAACTAAAAGACCTTTCTCTGGTAAAATGTTTTACACTTCATTTCACACTTCAACAAAGGCTGCTGATCAATTCTACCCACTCAAATCCAAAAGACTCTGCCCATCTATAAACTGAAAGGGGTGGGGAGGCAGACTAGGTTGTGTCTTGACACCCTGTCTAGTTTTAATATTTTTTAACTTTTAAAGGCACTGCCCCAGAATCCTGTGTCCTCCTGGTCCTATACTGCCAAGACACTAGAAACTCTGTCCTATGAAGAACAAACAGTACAAGAACAGTAATGTTTGACCTAGAGAAAGTTCTAGGAGATGTAATTAGTATGGAGTATTTGAAGGACTGAGATGTAAGAGGAAGGAAACTTGTTCTGGATGTCTCCTTAAGCTGGCACACTAAGATCTAAGATTTAAAACCAACAAAGAGCTTCTCACAGCCATTCAAAGAATAGAGTGTCCCCTAAACTGGTGACTTTCCTGACCCTGGAAGTGTTTAAGCAGAAATTCAAGCAATCACTTGGCAGAGATTTGGGAAAACAGACTTACAAATCCTCTGCAGTTTGTTCAGATGAATTTTAAAGTCCTTGCTGAGTTTGACACGCTGTAATCCTAAGGACTGATAGCTTACAGAGCTGACACTTAACAGTTCAGGGAATCCAGGTTTTAATTTTCCTTTAATTATTCAGCACAACTGGAAAAACTCAGGGAAGGAAAGATCAACTTCACCAGCAAATCTCCCTGGCCAAATACATTCACTTAAGTGTTCAGATATCACAATAGACTGTTTAGCATGCCAGGGCCCCTTTGGTTGGAAGAATCTGAGGAATTCTGTCTCTGTATGAAGGATGAGTGGTTATTCTATTATAAAGAATTTTTTTTTTTTTTTTTTGAGATGGAGTCTCACTCTGTCGCATAGAGTGCAGTGAACACAATCTTGGCTCACTGCAACCTCTGCCTCCTGGGTTCAAGTGATTCTCCTGCCTCAGCTTCACGAGTAGCTGGGATTACAGGCACACACCACCACACCCAGCTAATTTTTTGTATTTTTAGTAGAGACCCCTGGTTGGCTAGGCTGGTGACCTGACCTCAGAGGATCCACCCACCTCAGCCTCCCAAAGTGCTGGGATTACAGTCATGAGCCACTGTGCCCAGCCATAAAGCATTATCTTGATGTAGAATCACAAACTTCGTGGACAGAAATTCCTTTACTGTTTCCTCACCAAGTTAGGTATGAACCAATCCAGCCTAGTCTTAATTAATTCCCTCCCACACCTATCTACCAATATCCTTACTACTCTCCATCAGTGATCCATATAAATAAATGGAGGATTCCTGTAACTATGAAATTCAGACCTGTAGTCACACTCTCTCTAATTATGGTGTTAGGAAAATAAGTTTAAATACACCCAAAAGAGAAATTACATATAGTAATCTAATCCTCCCATCCTATCTCCAGAAAACCCTCAAAACCCAAAGCCAAAGAATGCTTTCTGAATGCTTTGCTTTTTTTAAAAAATCATCAGTATGTGTTTAGAAAGAAATCAAGAGAGGAAGCACAAGGTCTCCTCCATGTCTTAATTTTTATCTGTTCATGAGTTTCTCCTTAGTTTAGGTATGTGGAACTCTGCCAACAGCCATCTCAGTGACTGAAATAAATACCTGATACAGCTTTCCACCTCTTGTTGCCCTGATAGATACAACAAAAAAAGCATCTGTTCATTTCACATGCCGTGTATAAATTTTTTAAAAGAGAAATACAGAGAGCTCCAGAGACTCTCTTCAGATATTTCCCCCACCCCTGTAACCACAAATATATATGCACTGAAGCCAAATTTCAAATTAGTTTCCAGTTAGTTGATTACAGAGTTCAAAGAATTCTCTACTCATTTTGAAATTCCCAAGAACAGAATTTGGTGTTAGATTTTCCTTCAGTGAATTTAGAAGAAAGAAAAATCCTGGCCCTTCCAGCTCCTTCCTGCAGTCCTCCTAATGACAGACAGCCTGGTAGAGTCTCCTCCCACCCTAACACATCTCCCTTTTCACATTTTGGACCTGGCATCCTGCCTTTGTCTGCTCCAGACCGAAACTGCCAACCCTCTGGGACAATCTGGAGACCCTAGATTTACACTTCCCTAGATTCTATTATGCCTTTTCACCCACCTTGATGGGTGCTCTCTTTTGGAAGACTAATTCTGAGAAGAGGATACAGAGGACTGGTTGGATCTTGCTCATTTTAAATCTACACAATGCCTTTCATCTTAGGATCTTTAGATTTTACAAGCATTATTTAGTAGCAAGTAGAAACTCCACAGTATTAGTCTGTACCTGTTGGGCATCAGTCATTGCCATCCTTTGGTACTTTTACTATTATAAACATGGCTACAGAGTGGCTCATAAAGCAACATAGCATGACATGAAGTTTGTTTTAAGTGGGATACTAAGGATTTTGATGCTATTTGAGCTCTCATGTACTCCTGAACCCATAAGAAAACTTTCCATACACTCAGCTGGAACTCTCATGACCCCTGTAAGCCCTTTCCTGCTTGTAGACTCTCCAAAAGACAGTGTATTAATCCTTCTTTTAGACTAATGGTCACCAAAACCATGGTGATGACAAAGCATGGGACTTTGCAAGTTAGAAGAGATCTGACAGAAGGGTGGGAAGAAGGAAGGCAGCGGGTATCACAGAAGGCTTTATGGAGGGAATCACACTTACTCATTAGGATTTCAGATATACAGAGAAGGCAAAGATAAATATTTTTAAGTGAAGAGCCAAAGATAGGACTCAAAGAAGCAAATTCTGGCTGGACTCAATGGCTCACACCTGTAATCCCAATATAATCCCAATACTTTGGGAAGCTGAGGCAGGAATATTTCTTGAGGCCAGGAGTTCAAGACCAGCTAGGGCAACATTGCAAGATACTTGGCTCTACAAAAAGTTATAAAATTGACCGGGCATGGTTGTGTGTACCTGTAGTCCTAGCTACTTGGGAGGCTGAACTGATAAAATAGTTTAGCCCAGGAGTTTAAGGTTACAGTGAGCTATAATTGTATCAATGCACTCTAGCCTGGTGACAGAGTGACATCCTGTCTCTAAAATATATTTTTGTTGTTGTTAAAAAAAACTTTTTTTTTCTTTTGAGACAGGGTCTCACTTTGTTGCCCATGCTGGGTTGCAGTGACATGATTTTGGTTCACTGCAACCTCCACCTCTCAGGTTCAAGCGATTCACCTGCCTCAGCCTCCCGAGTAGCTGGGATGACAGGCATGCACCACCACGCCCAGCTAATTTTTGTATTTTTAATAGAGATGGAATTTCACCATGTTGTCTGAGTTTAAGCAATCTACCTGCCTAGGACTCCAAAATGCTGCGCTTACAGGTGTAAGCCACCATGCCCAGCAAAAAAAAAAAACGTTTTAAATGAAGACTTTGGGATGGGGTGCTCACTCAACTGTCACTTATATTATCTCATTTAAAAAATCCACATCTTTATAAATGAAGCTTACGGTGGCAGGCGTACTTGTCCAAAATAATACAGCTAGTAAAAATGAGGAAGAGGGCTGTGAAAGTAATTGCAGAGGAAGAATATTTGGGCTTCACAACTGACAATAGAGAAGGTAAAGGTTAGAGGGAAAAAAATAAAGACAATGCCATATAGTGTTACTTTTAGGTTACTAAGGGCATAGCAGTACTATAAAACAATAGCAGGAAAGAAGAAAATATTTGAATTCATTTATTTTAGAGCATTCTGTATGTGAAATACTAAAAAACGACCCATGTGAAGCTGTCTAGAAGGGCCCCTCACACAAGAGATTCAATACTGGGATGGAGATAGAAATTTGGGCCAGGTGTGGTGGCTTACACCTGTAATCCCAGCACTTTGGGAGGCTGAGGCAGCAGATCACCTGAGGTCAGGAGTTCGAGACCAGCCTGGCCAACATGGCAAAACCCCATCTCTACTAAAAATACAAAAATTAGCCGGGTGTGGTGGCATGCACCTGTAGTCTCAGCTGCTTGGGAGGCTGAGGCAGGAGAACTGCTTGAACCCGGGAGGTGGAGGTTGTAGTAAGCCAAGGTCACCACTGCACTCCAGCCTGGGAGACAGACCAAGACTCTGTCTCAAAAGAGACAGAGAGAGAGAGAGAGAGATTTGGAAGCCTTTCCCTGTTGAACAGTGAGGAGCTGTCATCTCAGAGGATCAATCCAGAGAGAAGAGAGAAGGATAGATGATAAGAGTTTCGGGAACCACATATTTAGGGGATAGGAAGACAAACCAAAAAGGAAAGCAAAAGAGCAGCCAGAGAAGGCAATGGAAGAACATAATGTCCAGAAAGTAAATTGACTTTCAAGAAAGAAAATCTGATATAAAATGCTGCACAACAAAAGAGGAGAACAGCGAGGGAGACAAGGCCACTAGATGTGGCAACTAGGAAGTCAATGAATATCTAAGAGAGCAGTTTCAGCAGTGATGGGTGTTAGATAAGATTAGAGGGGGTTAAGGATAAGCTGTGGTGAGAGACAAGTATTGATCCTCCCTTCCTCTTGACACTGTGTTCTTTTGGCTTCCATGACGCTGTGGTATCCTGGTGCTATCTTTCTAGCCAGTCCTTCTTTGTTTCCTTGGATTCTTCTTCCTATTCTCTTGAGGCAACTAATTTCACAAGGTTATATCCTTGATTCTCTTCTTTTCATCCCTTCACCAAATATTTATTTCTTGATTCTCTTCTTTTCATCCATTCACCAAATATCTACTATGTGCCCTAAACTATTCTAGGCACTAAGGGAGTGAGTGATGAGCAAGACATACTCAGAAGCCTACATCCTAGTAAGGCAGGACATTCATTTTAATTCAATTGCATAGTTACTCTGAAAGAGAAGCACACAGTGCTATGAGAACATAGGTCATTGGCCTGAACTTGGCCTGGAATCTCAGGAGAAGTTTTCCTGAGAAAGTGATGATGTGGGCTTTCCCCTGGGACCGAGAGTAGTCCTTCCAGTTCCAGAGTGGCATAATCATCACAAAGTTGCGTGGTTATTTCCATGAAAGAGGTCCCAGGGTTGAACTGCCCCCTTCTTTTTTTTGTTTTGAGATAGTCTTGCTCTGTCACCCAGGCTGGAATGCAGTGGGTGCCATCTCAGCTCACTGCAACCTCTGCTTCCCAGGTTCAGGCGATTCTCCTGCCTCAGCCTCCTATGTAGCTGGGATTACTAGTGCCCGCCACCACGCCTGGCTAATTTTTGTATTTTTAGTAGAGTCGGGGTTTTACCATGTTGGTCAGGCTAGTCTTGAACTCCTGACCTCAAGTTATCTGCCCACCTCGGCCTCCCAAAGTGTTGGGATTACAGGCATTAGCCACTGCACCAGGTCCTCCTCTTGAATATCAGAAAAGAAGGCAGAATAAATAATACAGGAAGAAGAGATTTCTCAAAATTGTCTCTTTCATTTTGTTACTAAGGAAAATTCTTATCATTGATGACAAAGAAACAAAGAGCTTAGGTATGAGTTTAAAGAATTAGACCAAAACCAGAGCTTATCCTTTGAGAATGAATTGCAAGATGACAGAGATATTAGATGGTTCACTTCACTTGATGAATACAATGAATTCAAGATGGAGAAAATGTAAAGCACATATAATTTCTTTGAATTATCACCTTTCCTTGATTCATATATACACATGACCAAATATTAAAAACACATATTTGCTGAAACTGCAAAGAATTAAAGACTTTCTGTAAAACATCTCAATCTGGTATGATACTGGCAGAGAGATGAATTCTATCTGTATTTTAAGCTGCTTGCCTCTAAAACTATGCTGGTATTTTCCTCCTCAACCCTCGACAGTTGAATTAAAGATTAATATTAAGAGGTATCTTTCCTAAAGATGCTGACTCAGTAGTTGCCATTGTCGGCAACAGAGGAAGATAACATGATCTATGATAAAAGCTAATTGGGCCCAAATCCCTGAGATCATTAGAGCAGATCTAACGGGCAACTGAGTGGCTAGGGAAGTCAGAGCTGGTAATGTCTTCTGGTTAATTCTGGATAATGATTTGAAAATAATATTAATTTGCAGAGCACACAAGCCAAGGCCAAAATGGTCTCAGAAAAACTTGCTGGCTGTAGCATTCTGATAGAAATGCATAAATGAATTAATGAACAAATAAACATATATGTATATGTATGTGTACACAGAATATATATATATATATATATATATTTTAATTCATAGAATATATTTTAAACTGTGGAGAGTCATGATCTAAACTTGCCTATTATTGCTACTCTAGGGCTAGAAATAAGCCCTACACTATTGCTCCCACAGAAACTGCTCAGGAAGGCTGTTTCATTGTTATCAAACTAATTTTACTTCAGCCTCATAATTTCCATTTTTCCAAGAAGAAAAACCAATCTAATCTGGTGCTGGGCCTCAGATCATGTCTTTTGGAGAATGATGATCCCTAGGAACAAAGAGGGATAACGGCTCTTATTAAAAAGATTTCACAGGCTTGGCACAGTGGCTCATGGCTATAACTCCAGCATTTTGGGAGGCTGAGATGGGCGGATCACTTCAACTCAGGAGTTCAAGATCAGCCCGGGGAACGTGGTGAAACCCCATCTCTACAAAAGATACAAAAATTAGCTGGGTGTGATGACAAATGCCAGTAATCCCAGCTACTTGGGGGGCTGAGGTTGGAAGATGGCTTGAGCCTGGGAGGTTGAGGCCGCAGTGAGCCATGATCATGCCACTGCACTTCGGGCTTAGGTGACAAAGTGAGACCCTATCTCAAAAAGAAGAAAAAAAAATTACAATATTCTACTATATATGTCTAGATAAGCTTCTTTTTAAAAAGCTTATCAGGCTGGGCGCAGTGGCTCACACCTGTAATCCTAGCACTTTGGGAGGCCGAGGTGGATGGATCATCTGAGGTCAGGAGTTCGAGACCAGCCTGACTAGCATGGAGAAACCACATCTCTACTAAAAATACAAAAGTAGCTGGGCATGGTGTCACGCATCTGTAATCCCAGCTACTCAAGAGGCTAAGGCAGGAGAATCGCTTGAACTCAGGAGGTGGAGATTTCGGTAAGCTGAGATCGTGCCATTGCACTCCAGCCTGGGCAACAAGAGTAAAACTTCATCTCAAAAAAAGGCATATTATCATCTATTGAGCTGAGCACCAAATATAAGCCTAATGCTTTTAGATATATCACTTCACTAAATTTTCATAAAAATCCTAAAGGTATGACTTACCAATGTTTGTATTTTATAGTTAAAGTAAATAGGATTCAGAGAGGTTAAGTAATTTCCCTCAAGGTCACTCAGCTAGTAAAAATAATAGAGCCAAGACTCAAACCAGGATATTTCTGACTAGAATTTGTATTCAGTTTTTTCACCACAACAAATTGAAGTATGCAGACTTGCTAACTGTCAATTAATTCAGTAAATAGCAATGACTCTGTGCATAAGAAGCAGCATATTTCTTTCTTTGTTTTGCTTTCTTATACTGAAAAGAGATTGTGTTCCCTTAACATATACTAAATAGCACAGAGGGAAGGAAGCCCAGAGGGAAGATGGAGAGTTGAGGAAATCAGGCTAAGATTAGAATTTTTTCAGGACACACAAGGATATGTCTCAAGTCTTGCAAAGTAGACAGCATTTTGAATCCTAGAGCTCACGTGGCTTATGAGAAATAAAGAATGTTCATCCAGTCCGTCAAATATTCACTCATCTCCAACTATGTATATACCAATTGCTAACTACATTAAGGGACACAAAAATGAATTAACTGAGGTGAGGGGACAAAAGCACATAATCAGAAAATGTCAAAATTAGGTAGTGTGTGATAAAAGCCAAATGAGTTATGCATTGTAAGTGATTAAGAGATCAGAAGTAGTGAGCTGGGGAGATCAAAAGGCTTTATAAAGTCAGGCATGATGGCTCATGCCTGTAATCCCAGCACTTTGGGAGGCCAAGGCAGGTGGATCACCTGAGGTCAGGAGTTTGAGACCAGCCTGAGGTCAGGAGTTTGAGACCAACATGGCGAAACCCCGTCTCTATTAAAAATATAAAAAAATTAGCCAATCATGGGGGTGCACGCCTATAGTAATCCCAGCTACTCGGGAGGCTGAGGCAAGAGAATCGCTTGAACCTGGGAGTCGGAAGTTGCAGTAAGCCGAGATCGTGCCACTGTACTCCAGCCTGGGCGACAGAGTGGGAATCTGTCTCCAAAAAAAGAAAGAAAAAAAAGCCTTTATAAAGAGGTGGACTTGAGCTATGTCTTCAGAAATCAAATATGTAAAATGTATAAGGAGTGTCTGGGGTAACTGGGTGGAGTGGATGGAAATAACACCGGAAAGGTAGTGGGGATCAAATATGTAGTTTCCAAGACCAGAGACACAGAAACAGATTAGTTCTGAAGGATACCACCATTTATCAGATCAGATGGCCCTTGCATTGCTTTGGGGGAAGGATAAGGACAGGAAGAACTGTGAATACAGACAGAAGGTCAGGAAATCCATTTTGAGGCCCAATTTTTAGAGGGCTATAAAATAATTTATGTCTGGTTTTTTCTTTCCATGGGAACCATGTACGTATATGCTGACTATCCAATCACACTAGCTCTCTGCATTCTTAACAGAGGGTCCTTTGTTCCAAACAGTAAGGCTCAAGAGACAAGAGTCTGATAACATCACACTGAGATCAGTGCTCCCAGCTGGTACAAGGAGGGCTGATGCCATTCCATAACACACCCTACAGGAAGCAGCTTGAGATACACAGCTGATTGATTTCCACAGCAGGAGCCTTGTGGCAGTGTGGGGTGGGGACTGGTCAGGCATGGAGAAAATTCTTCAGCCGCTGACTCAGATTAGTTCCCCAAGATCCTGACTCTATGTGTGTAAGTCACTCCCGGAAGCAACACTGTTTCTTAACTAATTTTCTTAAAAGGGAGGAAAACCACAGAAGCATCCCCAGGGAGTGGAACTATTTCATCAGTTAACTCTTACCTGTCATGGAATCCGAAGATGGCAAAAATCAAATTCCCTAGCTTTCTAGAAGTAAGTTGAATAATTCTTTCATTGTAAGGGGCCATCTTGTATATTGTATGTTGTTGAGCAGCACTCTCTAGATACCAGTAGCAGCTTTCCCAGTCATAACAATAAAAAATGTCTCTGGGCCAGGCGCGGTGTCTCATGCCTGTAATACCAGCACTTTGAGAGGCTGAGGCTGGCAGATCACTTGATTTCAGGAGTTCAAGACCAGCCTGGGCAACAAAGTGAAACCCTGTCTCTACAAAAAATATAAAAATTAGCCAGGCATGGTGGCATGCACCTGTAATTCCAGCTACTTGTGGGGCTGAGATGGGAAGAACACTTGAGCCTGGGAGGTTGAGGCTGCCATGAGCCATGATTGTGCCACTGCACTTCAGCCTCGATGATGCGAGTGAAACCCTGTCTCAAAGAAAAAAAAAAGGTGGGGGGAGGTTTCTCTGGCAAAGCTGAGCCTTGTTGACAACCAATGGTGTAGCATAAACTTTGGAGCCAAAAAGGCCTTCCCAATCCCAACTCTCATATTTACTTGCTATGTGGCTCGAACAAGTTATTTTAACCTCTTCAAGTCTAAGTTTTCTTATCGGCAAAATGGAGTTTTAAATGTCTGACTTACAGAGAGTTTTTTTCAGAGATCACTTAGACTCAGATCTTTCGTACTGCATTTACCACTACATCACTTCCACGGTAATTCTCTTTATCTATTTCCCTTATTATAGATGGTGTCTGACTTAACAATGGCTCAACTTAAGATCTTTCAACTTTATGATGGTGAAAGTGGTATGCATTCAGTAGAAACCATACTTCAAGTACCCATACAATTATTCAGTTTCTCAATTTCAGTACAATATTCAAGAAATTACATGTATTCAGTTTCTCAATTTCAGTACAATATTCAAGAAATTACATGAGCTAGTCAGCACTTTATTATAAAAAGGCTTTGTGTTAGTTGATTTTGTCCAACTGTAGGCTAATGTAAATGTTTGAGTATGTTTAAGGTACGCTAAGCTGAGCTATGATGGTCAGTAGGTACATTAAATGCATTTCTGACTTACAGTATTTTTGAGTTATGATGGGTTTATCTGGACATAACTTCACTGTAAGTCAAGCCACATCCATACACCATTAACTAGAGACTGTCTGAGACTCCAGTATCCACCACAAGGACTAGCACAGAGCTATTTGCTCAGTAAGGATGGGGTAAAAGAAATACAGAACCACTTCCTTCTAACCCCCATAAAAGGACACATGAACCATTACCATGTGTAGCAAAGATCCATATTTCAAATGACAGGACTGGTGGTAGAAAAATAGTTTATGATGTCCTAGAGAGTAGGTGTATCCCATTAATCTTCCGCAGCCAACAACAGACTCATAGTTGAAAAGCACTTAGTGGTGGCAAAGTATTAAGGAAGGTGGGGAGGGAGCACATACTACCCATAGTTGGGTTTTACCAACTGGGACAGCTGAGACTTGCGAAAAATCCATTCAGCAGGAGACAGCCCTTTGGTATACTGATAGTTTGGTGCAGTGACCTGACACGACTCCCTGTGGGACTCATTTTATTCCTGGTAAACCGGCGACTCTAACAATAAACGGCCCTTCAAAGAAACTCATCATACTTCCTAGAAGATCACAGCTTATTACTGAGCTTAAAAGTGCCCAGGATATTTTTCTGAAGCTCCAGGACCAGGCTAAGGCTGAGACCATTTACCATTCATTTCTAGGCACAGTGAAGATCAGTCCTGTTCTGCAGGTCTGTGCTTATCTCAACCATGTTTACTAATCAAATAACAATCAATACATACAAATTTTGCACAGGGTACATTCTAGTTTTTCTGGAAACATATTTCTTCCTTCTTATACAAATGATGAATCTTAGTTGTGAATGTTGATGTATTTCACATACAGTACATGCTGATACTGTATGTGAAAAATTTTAGTAAACTCAAATCCAACTGCTCAGTCCTTTTCTTTGATTGCAGATATATTTGTTTGTTGCTTTAAAATCTCACCTAGCTATCAAATTTCCAGACAGATTTTTGTGAAATCTATCAATCCTTTCTTGATGATTTTACTACCTTCCATTCAATTTTACTACCTTCATTGGGGCATGAGCCTTCTTTAAGATGATACAATGGCTGCAGGGATTTTGCTTATGACACTGGTATTTAAAATACTAACTGGCAATACTTTAAAAGGGAGCTGGAAAAGGTTCAACATGAAG
>PVKP010035387.1:0-23343 GCA_004027715.1 Plecturocebus donacophilus | reverse complement strand
TCTTTCCCAAAGTTTCCCTTGGATGTGGAGTTCTTATTCTAGGTTCCCTTAGGGGGTCTTTTATTCTTCAGCAGAGATAGTTTTAAAAGCAGTGGGAGAAAGATGAATTCCTGTCCCGACACCTGCTAGTTCTGTAGATTGTTATGTAACCTGACATACACTTTATGTTCTAATCTGTGAACAGAATAGAAAATGACTACCTCATCTAAAGTGGGGAGAACAGTAGTACTGTTAAAAACATTGGGAAATAAATGTGATCACAGATTTGGTTCAGAATAAGAATTCACTAAATCTCAGGTGTGAATATTCTATTCACCAAGTGGATCCAACTCTTCATGTATTAACAAAAATTATGTTGCTTACTGAAGATCCTCTGAGAATGTAGGTTGATGTTTCTTCTTACATAGCACAGAGCAAAAGCTTTGTCAAATTGCTTATTTCATGACTTTCTTCTTCTCCATTAAGGTCTTTTCTCTGCAAGCTACTTGTTTCCTCTCTATCACTCTGCAGACCCCAAAATCATCCCATGAATTGATGATTGTAATTAGTTCTTATCTTTATTTCAATACCCTAATCAGCCACCTACAAACCCAGGGGTGATCATTGCATTAAGAAGGTATTATCTTTTAACAAGTTTATGGAAGAGGGTTTTATTTGCTACCACACAATGAGTGACTTACCATATTATTAACTCAACAAAGCATGTCTCTGTATAAAACAGGATATGTCTCCCAAGAAAATGAGTATGTCTAAATAGTGCTATAAAGAAATTATACCTGCCTCATGAGCTTGTAGAGAGGATTAAAGTAGGTAATTTCTGTAAAGAAGTTACTTCAATACCTTGCTCATGAGAGCTGGAAAATTCACATTAGTAATTTATAGCAGTTACTCCCATTTGTGCTATATGTAAGAATCTATTTCATATTTTCTCAGGATAGTATTTAATCTTATAATGGATCTGACATTTTACAATTATATTTATTAAAAATAATATCTTACTTATGATGCTAGTTTAATCACCAAACTGTAAATGCCAATTCAAATTTTATGCAGTTCAAGGCAAAGCAAAATAGTAATTCATTTAAAATCATAGCAGCAAACCCTGGACTGATAAAATATACTATTACTCTGGGATTTTAAAATCTTCATTAGTGTTTCAACTTTTTTTTCCCCTCTTTAGACCTATGAAATATAAACTATTTTGGGAAAGAGAGAAAACTATCTGCTTTTGAACTACGGAAAATATCCTGAGATTATAAAATATTTAGTTTATTTATTTGTCCAATATACACTGTTTTTATGCTTTCCAAAGCCTCTGCGTCAAAACTGAAAACAAAATGTTTAACTTGTTAGCCTTTAAATGCTTGGAGGGCTACTTTACTTATTTATTATTTTAAAATACACTAAAGAATGTTTAGAAATATTTAAACACTAAAAAAAATAACCTGCTATGGCAAACAAAACAAAACAATGTACAATTTCATTTATGAAGCTTTAAAATCTCTACTGCTAGTGATTCTGAAACTGAACAATCCTAAATAAAATCTTATAGTCCCTTTCTCTTCCCAGAGAAAGAATGCAGGCCTAGGTTAAGTAGCAAAGAAAAAGGCAGCAAAAGTGTTTGCATCAATAACATAGAAAAATGCACCACCATATCCACATCAGGAAGAAAAAAGAAAAGGACCAGGTTATTTTTCAAAAGAGAAAATGTTCATAAGGACATAAAATGTTCCTAGGTCAATCTTGAGTTGAACATGCGGGAAGCCTAAAGCTTTGACAAGAGGTACGGGTAAGGCAAGATATTTGGTGGGTGATTCTCACCCTGCAATCCATTTCTTGAACATACAATTACTAATGCTACTTATTTATTCACTAAGATTTTTGCATTTTTAGCAAAAGTACTCTGTTAGAATATTGTTGAAGAAAAAATGTATTTTCCAAGCCTGCTTAAATCTAGATTGAAAGATAAAAATCTACAAACACAGGTAAAAACAAACAAAAAAACTATTTATTGAGCAAGCAATAAGCAAATGCATTGTATAAATACATTAATGCAGTGCAAGTGAAGTATGTTAGTCATTGCCATTTGCTGAAACAATGTTTTTGACTCAGTAGTTACTTAGTAAATATATGTTAAATTTAGTTGCATAAACACTTTCCTAGGTTGCTTTGTTCCTGATTTGGAAAGTGAAATCTATTTCTCTGCAAACAGGACAGGAAAGCAAAACTTTAGTATTATTAGTGTGGGTGTAGAATAGCTCATGGTTCCTCAATTATTTCATTAAAATATACTTAAAGAATTTTAGGTCAAATATAACATTAGCCTATAGCAGGCAGTATTCTCTGAATTCTCAGATGGTTTCAAGTCTTTGAAGACTTTTGAGATAGCTAAAATATTACCTTTACTAAGAAAACACCATGTTTACAGCAGAACCAGGGACTATGCACATCAGCCAAGGCATGCCTGTTTCACACTGTAGGGACCCATCGTGCTTGTTGAAACAGACATTCCAACCTCCATTTCACCCAACCTACATTGCAGCCATGGCATTTTGGGAGTTGACTCTTGTACAACACAATAGTGTGACTTGACTTGTCTGTGAATTTCTCTTGCCTGCATTTGTTTTAGATTTAAGCCACATTAAGGCAATAAATGCTTAGAGACTTTTTCAGTGGAGCTGTGGTAACATTTGAGCATCACAGTTTCTCTCTCCTCTTAGATGTGAACATGGGAGCATGCTGCCTGTATTGTTGCAAGTAGTCATCCTGCAACCATACAGGAAGTTACCTGATAATAACACCAAACAAGCAAGAGAGTGAAACAAAGAGAATCTCAGGGTAATAGAGTCGGAGCTACCATTACGTGACCCAATATGATTCCTTGTTCTTCAGGGCAGTTTGAATGGAGTTCTTGCTGCACACAGGCAAAGCATCCCGATACAGGATGCCATAGGCTAACTCTTCCTCTCTGCCTGCCTCTGAGAGGCCAGTGTGCAGGAGCATACAGAGAATGCTGGCTTTACCACATCTAAGTACATTTATCTCTCAGCTGCAGAATAAGCCCTTTTCCAATTTCTGCAATCAGTGAAACATTTCTGACTTTCTTTTTACGGTATTGTTCCTTTTGAAGCAAGATAGAAATCTCTAGTTTACAGAAAACAAAGTGGGTATGGGGTAGAAGAAAATTTAGTCAGAAAAACAAAACAAAAATTAATTTTCCAAATGAAATTGTTATAAGGCTTATCAAAACAAAGCCAAGCAAACCCAAAGATCTTTGTCTTCTTTAGAAGAAAGGAGAAGGGAACGGAGGGGAAGAGAGGGGAGGGAGGAAGAAAGTGAGAAAGAGAGAGGCCAGGTGCAGTGGCTCATGCCTGTAATCCCAGCACTTTTGGAGGTCAAGGGGGTCAGATTGCCTGGCCAACATGGTGAAACCCATCTCTACTAAAAATGCAAAAATTAGCTGGGTATGGTGGCAGGAGCCTGTAACCCCTCAGCTACTCTGGAGGCTGAGGTAGTAGAATTGCTTGAACCCAGGAGGCAGAGGTTGTAGTGAGCTGAGATGGCACCATTGCACTCCAGCCTGGGCGACAAGAGTGAGACTTCGTCTCAAAAAATGAGGAATGAAGGAAAGAAAGAAGGAAGGAAGGAAGAAAGGGAGGGAGGGAGGGAGGGAGGTCTACTATGGAGCCTGCATACAAACAATTCCTTGGAGTGGAATAAGAGCTGCCTTCTTTCCTTAAGGCAGACACTCTGAAATTTGCTTCAGTTCCTATCATTCCCTACTGTCTTGTACCTGGCCGTTTCACTCAAAATATATTGCCTTTAGTTCTATAGGCCTTAATTTTGGTACTATGCTCTAAGTCAACAGAGATTAATGATAAAAATCAGCAATCTGTGTGTTAACATAATTTTGCTTTTTGTGTCTCGATTCTGGGTAATGGACTTTTTTGCCCTATATTTGCAGTCTCATCCCCACCTTGCACACTGGTTTATTGGGTACTGTTTTGTTGTTGTTGTTGTTGTTGTTTTGAGACGGAGTCTTGCACTGTCATCAGGCTGGAGTGCAGTGGTGCAATCTCGGCTCACTGCAGCTCTGCCTCCTGGGTTCAAGAGATTCTTCTGCCTCAACTTCCTGAGTAGCTGGGATCACAGGCACGTGCCACCACACATGGCTTATTTTTTTGTATTTTTAGTAAAGACAGGGTTTCACCATGTTGGCCATGATGGTCTCGATCTCTTGACCTCATGATCCACCTACCTCGGCCTCCCAAAGTGCTGGGTGGCATGAGCCACCGTGCCTCGCCTATTGGGTACTGTTTTGTACCACCGACCTCAAGTTTCTATCCCAAGTTTCTAATCTGCCATATGCATGTCCACCCTTGGCCTTATTATTGCCAATTCCATCTTTTCTCCCAGAGACTGAAGCCTTTTTTCTGAAATTGAGCAATGAGTTGTTAAATTCCAAATGCTCTTTCCTACATCCGTGCTTCTTTGAACTTCAAAATTTCCTGCCTTTAGCTTCCTCAGAGTTGTTCTTCAAATACCAGCAAATCCCCTACCATACTTAATGTTGTGGGATTGCAATGCATTGGCAATGTATACCACTTAGCAGAGGTACCCTTCAGAAGAAGAGTTCTACCTTCTGTGGTTCCTAGTTCCTGTTTTCTCCTTGTATATGAACCACCAACATTTCACTCTTAAACCTTTAGAACAGTCTCTTTCAGATTTGACTGTGGCCCAACTTGCACAACAAATATTTGGAATTTCAAATGACCCAGCTCTAAAACTCTCCCACAATAATTCCCAAAATCTATCTCCCATTTTGCATCTTTATATATCTTCATGGAATATAACTAATTTCCAAAGTTTATGGTTAACTAGCAAAAGTGTTAAATAGTTCTGCCATTTTAAAGATGACTCATGAAAGATAAGCCAAAATAGTAATATCATAGTATAAAGACAAATAGAATGATGTAAATAATATATAGCTGTTTTCTCTGAGGAAAAATAGGGGTAATTGTAACAATAGCCTATTTATCATATTTCTTGACTTTCTAGAGTTCAATGCAAAGTTTCCTCATAGTATAGGACACTAAGAAAGCATACTTATTTTCTAAAAGCTTTTTTGTTCTTCTTGCAATTATTTTATGTTGTACTCAATATTTGAAATATATTTCAATAATTGAAATTTAAGACTGAGAATTGATTTAAATCAGGCACTGTTATTTTGAGTTTTTCTATTACTACTTTAATTTTAAAAATCTAAGCATAAACATTATTCTTACTATGTACCTATTTACACATTTATATAAGTTAAAGAAGCCTGGAATGAATAATTAATTATGTTTGATTGCATAGCTTAGTGTGATTTCTTGTTTCTTTGTTTGTTTTATTTTAAACCAAATATATAAAGCTAGGAAAATATATGTTACTCTGAGAATTTAGAATTTTTCTATCAAACTCATCATAGTCTCACAATCATTTTATTTTTTTAAATAATATTATATAAGAATTTCATATATGTTAATAATTTATATTTATTTTTAGACTATTTGCAGAATTAAAATTAATACTTTCCATTTCATAGAAAAGAAAATCATAGTCCATTATCCCTGATGAGCATAGATGCAAAATCCTTAATTTATTACTAACAGACAGAATTCAACAGCACACTAAATGGGTCATATACTATAACCAAGATTTATGCCAAGGATGCAAGGATGGTTCAATGAACACACATCAATCAATATAATACAATATGTTTACTTTTTTTATTTTTTTGAGATAAAGTCTCGCTCTGGAGACTGGAGGCTGGAGTACAATGGTGAGACCTTGGCTCACTGCAAACTCCCTCCTAGTAGCTGGGATTAACAGACACCCACCATCATGCCTAATTTTTGTATTTTTGTAGAGATGAGGTTTCACCATTTTGGCCAGGCTGGCCTTGAACTCCTGACCTCAGGTGATCCACCCACCTCGGCCTCCCAAAATGCTGGGATTACAGATATGAGTCACTGTGCTCTGCAAATACAATATGTTAGTAGAAGAAAAAATGCATGATCATCTCAATAGACACAAGAGAAAATTGGAAAAGTTCAACGCCCATTAATAATTAAAAGTCTCAATAAAATAGGTATAGAAGAATCTCACTTCAACACAATAATGGTTGTAAATGAAAAGCCCACAAATAAAGTAAAAATTTTTCCTCTAAAATCTGTTCCAAGGCATTTTATTTCATCAGAAAGTTAAAAGATAAGTATTGGCAAGGGTGTGGAGTAAAGGGAACGCTTGTCCACTTTTGGTGGGAATGTAAATTGGAACAACCAATAGAACAATGGTATAACATTTCTTCAAAAAAATTAAAAAATAGAACTAGATTTTGATTCTGCAACTCCATTTCTAGGTAAGTGTCTAAGGGAAATGAAACAAGAATCTCAAAATGATGTCTGCATTCTCCTTCTGTCAGCATTATTCACAACTGCCAAGAAATGTCTCTCAACAGATAAATGGATTCACACACACACACACACACACACACACACACACACACACACACACAATGGAATGCTATTCAGCCCTTAAAAAGCAGAAAGTAGGTGGAGGAATTATGGGGTTCTTGGTCAAGTAGTAAAAAGTTTCAGTTATTCAAAATTATTAACTCCTAGAGAGCTAATGTAAAATAATGTATTGATAGTTAACAATTCTTTATTGTATACTTGAAATTTCCTGTGACGGTAATCTCTAGTGTCCTTATCAAAAAATTTAAAAAGCAATGATCTGAAGTCATGGATATGTTAATTAGCTTGATTGTGGTGGTGTTTCAAATATATATGTATAGCAAATCATCAAATTGTGTAATTTACATATATATAATTTTTAATGGTCAAATATACCTCAATAAGTTTTTTTTTAAGAAAGTAACTTCAGGCATTTTATTATTTTTCTTTACATTTTAGTATAATTATATGTATTTCTATGTTGAATATACTTCACAATCTTATGTTAAGTATATTTAAACGGCTGTTCAGTATATTTGACTACTTTGGATCAATAGCTGTAGCACCTTCTCAAACACTTCATTTTTAATGCATAAATCATTACCCTGGAGCATAAAATTTCTCCAACCAAGGTGTCAACATGAAAAGAAGAATTTCAGATTTCTACACGACATGGATTAGAACAAAATGTACTAATGACCTCCTACAATTTAATAACTTGCTGTAACTCATGAAATGATGTTTTGTATTTGATGGATTATATATAAATCTTCTTCCCAATTTAACTTTTACCATACCCAATGTCTACACTATAGCTATGTCTTTATTTCTTAGATGCTCCTGTTTTCTCTGTGTATTAGTTGTCTCTCATTAAAGATAGCTTCTCAAAATCAAGTATGCCTCAAAATCAGTTATAATAATTGGCTCCACTCAGCACATATAGCATTTTCCTAAACACGAATATACTTTATAAACATTTCTTCTCCCTCAAACCCACCCCCAACATAGTAAGAGATGAAAGAAAATAGTTTAGTTTCTCTAACTTTTGTTTTGCAAAGAGACGGAATCGGGATACAGCCTGTATTCCACAATGTGATTCTGGCTCTTTAGATACAGGAATCTCTGTGGTTGGCCTATTATCTTCCCTTAACTGTCATGCCCAATTCAACATAATAATTAGAAGAATCAAAGTCTGGTCATGCCAGGTTGGGAACCTGAGAAATAGGAGAGAAAAAAGCCTCAGGTAACTTTTTTATTCTAAATGGAAGATGATTGAGAGAGCTCCTACTGAGAACGGGTGGTTCACTGAAAAGTTTCACCAGTTGTGTCAGAAAAGTAACGAAGTGCTTTGGACTGAATTGTGTCCCTCCATAATTCATGTATTGAAGTCTTAACACCCCCAGGTGACTGTAATGGAGATAGGACTTTTAAGAGGGTTATTAAGCTTGAATAAAGTCGTAAGAGTGGACCCTTGATGCTATAAAAAAAAAAAAAAAAAAGAAAGAGGCAGCAGAGATTTCTGTCTTTTTGCTGTGTAAGGACACAGCAGGAAGGTGGTGGACTGCAGGACAGTAAGAAGGCCTTCATCAGAGTCTGAATCAGGCAGCAAATGATCATGAGCTTCCAAGTCTCCAGAACTGTGAGAAATAAATTTTTGTTGTTTAAGCCACCCCATTTATGCTATTGTTTTGTTATGGCAGCCCAAGCCAACTAATGCACCATAAGTAGAAATTGAAGATCAGTATTCATGAAAATCAGGTGAAATAACTGGAGACTGCAACATGGGAAACAGATGCAATTTGCTTTGATTCTGCCAGGAGGAATTTCTGTGAACCAGAGCTGCTTTGAGAGAGACGGGGACATGTGTTCTTTTGTTGCTGTGCGGCAACTTAGTGTTTCTTCACCCTTGACACTGCCAGATTGAACATTTTCAGTACTTCGGACCAGGAAAATCTTTCAGATTATTTACTTTATCTTAATATTAGGTTGAATTTGTTATTTAAAAATAAAAGGTAATTAAAACTAAAAAATCCAATCACAGTGATGGGAGATGGGGGAACGTTCTGTTATTATTAAATGCAAGCAAAATAAATATATTTGTGTTAGGCACTAAGTCAAATGGTGATAATACAGGGGTGAATAAACAAAGTCTCTATTATTAAGTCTTAACATTTCAAAGTTTAGAATAATGTGGGGATTTATTCTAAGAAATTAATGCCAGAAAGAAATGGTCCCAATAATTAGTCAAACCAGAAAACATGTTTACCTAAGGAAACCTTGGATGCCAGAAGAGTTTTCTAAATTGTCATAGATGATAGCATGCAAAATGGACCTAAGGTTCATAAATATGGAGGGAAGTGAAAACAGTGATTAAACAGTGAGCATTGTGTTTGGTGTTAGCTGATGAAGACGGAATTGGAGAAATCAGGCAGAATTCTGAGTTAAAGTAAAAAAGAAGCTGCTTTCAGTGTTGTAATTCCCAACAACCCTGGGGCCAGAATGGTGGATTAAAAGAATAGTTCAGCTCTGAACTCTGTATCAGATATCACTGAGTGTGTTTTACATTTACTTACGTATTTGTTCAACACAAAATGTTTGGAAATTTTTGCTGTGTGCAAAACCACATTAGACATAAAATGGAGAGCCTACCCCTTAGGATGCATTTACTCAAATTGAAAATCTTTAATACCTTACCATGGGAGTGAAGTTTTTGTTTTCGATTTTTTTTTTAATGATTCAGAGCCAGAAAGGATAAACCGTGAATACCTAATGTGTCAACCTAAAGATAGTTTCTAAATAGGTCTCACGGATTTTAAGGTCCAGGACCATGGAGGGAATAAAACCACCAAGTTGTTTTAGACGAGGAGGGAAATTAGGCTTTTTGATGAAGGAGAAAAAGAAACCTGACTCTCCTTTAGTATGAAAGGGACAGTTTCACATGGTGCACCACAGGTTCATGGAATGGAGCACTTCTAAGGAGATGGCAGTATCTTTAAAGAGAGAAACTGGATGTTCCTTTCGTGAATGATCAGCAAGGTTTATGACCTTTTAAGATATAAAAAGGTAACTTGTAGCAGAACAGGGCGAGCAGCAGCACATAAGCTAGCATAGCCCACTGGCTAAGGTGAAAAGTCAGGGAATAAAACCCACTTCAGTGACTTACTCTACTTCCTCCAGGTTTATCTATGTTGCAGCAAATTGCAAGGTTTTCTTCTTTTTTAAGTCTGAATAATATTTCATTGCATGTAGCTACCACATTATCTTCATCTATTCATTCATCAAATGGACATTTAGGCTGTCATATGTCGTGGCCTTGTGAATAATGCTGCAATTAACACAGAAGTACACACATCTCTTTGAGATTCTGATTTCAATTATTTTGGGTATCTACATGGAGATAGGGTTGCTAGATTATGTAATGGTTCTATGTTTACTGTTTTGAGGAATCTCCATACTGGTTTTTATAGTGGTTACATTTTACAATCTCATTAACAGTGTACAAGTGTTTCGATTTCTCCGCATCCTTGCCAGAACATCTTCTTCTTTTTTTTTTTTCTTTTTTAAATAACAACTATCCTAACAGGTATGAAGTGACATCTCATTGTGGTTTTGTTTTTCAGTTATCTGATTATTAGCCATGTTGAACATCTTTTCATATACCTGTTGGCCATTTACAAATATTTTTTGAAGAAATGGATATTTAAGTTTTTTACCTGTTTCTTACTTGGGTTATTTGTCACAAAAGGACAAATATTGCATGATTTGACTTCTTTGAGATATCTAAAAATAGTGAAATTCATAGAAACAGAGTCAAATGATGGTCGCTAGCAACTGAAGGGAGAAGGACATGGAAAATAGCTATTCAATTGGCATAAAGTTTCAGATACACAAGATGCTTAAGTTCTAGAGATTTGTATAACTTTGTTTCTGTAGTTAACAATACAATATTGCACACTTAAAACTTTGAGTACATTTCATGTTGTGTTCTTAAATTAATAAAAAGCAAACCAAAAGAAAAAAACACTTCGCTGGGACATCAGTGTCAGATTTTTTGATGGCAGTACTGCATGACTGCAAGGAAAAATTCAGCTGCAGTGACCAAATCTGGTAAACCTTATTGCCTCCAAACAAGTCCCTTGTACAGACCTAAAGACAGATCAAAGTAACTAGCATTAGATTCCTCTTTGATTTTTGAAGATGGGTGTTCACGTTGGATTTGATCTGGTTTCAAACTAGACCTTCTCAACTGAGTTTTCATGACAGAATTTCCTTTCTGTACTAGGCATCCATTTAATAAATTGATCTCTTAAGCATTTAGAATGATCCTAGATATGCATCTTCCATGGGATAAATGAAAATAATAATGGCCCTTAATTTTCTATGATCTGTAGCTAAAAAAGGCTGTTCTAGAGTTACAAATAAACATGAT
The DNA here is from genome assembly GCA_004027715.1 of Plecturocebus donacophilus. Taxonomy (NCBI): domain Eukaryota; kingdom Metazoa; phylum Chordata; class Mammalia; order Primates; family Pitheciidae; genus Plecturocebus; species Plecturocebus donacophilus. Next base: position 12,417 of record PVKP010035387.1, on the reverse strand, counting down.
GTGCTACTCAACAAAGTTCATATACGTAGCATATAATTAAATATGCAAAGGTATCAAAAATTAGAGACTACATCAGGAACACGAATTCTTCCTTTTGACTGCATCATCGTACAGCAAAACTGTTAAAAGACATTAAAGCTTTTAAAGTGAGTACCATAAAATGACCATTATTTAGGTAAGTAGGAACAGTTAAGTTTTTGAGTAGAGTGTCAGGAGGCTCAGCTAGGGCAATAAGATCCTAATTCTGTATGGCTGTTTCTGTTTTCTTATTTTTGGCAGACTTTTCCATGTCCCCTCACAAACTCTGCTATACAGCCACAGCAGACTCAATGATAAGAATCATCTAACTTTGGAAAAGCCTCATGCTTGCTTTAATAATATATTGTAAAGGTTAACACAACTAGACACAATCAAAGTCATCTTGCTGTGAAGTCCTTCTAATCCAAAATCACGTATACAGTCTCCTTGAGGTAACTACAAAGCTATTTTCCTATGCTTGACTAATTTTCTGCTCAGCCACTTTAAGAAGGTGACAAGCTTGTCAGGTCATCCAATTGTGGACTTAGGCTCATGTCACCTGTATTGATCCATTGCTCATCGTTTATTGGTAGTAAAATGGCATGAACTTTAGCCAGTACTCAAAATTAGGTGACGGCTCTTCCCTATTTCACCCAGAAGAGGTAAGTAATGGGATCAGAGATCCACTTAAAGGGAGACTACTGTGATGAAAACCGAAGGAAGGATAATTATATATAGGAACAGTTAGGAGGGATTTATGCTCCAGTCAGGGAGACGGGAGCTGGAATTATTAAAATATAAGAGAAGCGAATGCTTTTCAATGAGGAATTTATAATCAAGTTAAAGACCCAAAATGCATGTACAAACCAATTAGTGAATACAATGACTTAAAATGTAACAGTTCACATATTTGATACTCTTTCAACAGCAAAAGTTTAATTCCACTAAGTAAAATAAATAACCTAGAATTCACTTTCACAGTCTAAAATACAGTTTAAAGTGTTCTTGCTATATTTTTTCTGTAAACCAGGAAAGAAAACAACTTCACTATTGTAGTTAGCAAGGCTAAATTAATTAATGAATAGGATGTGAATTATTTTTCTGTTTGAGAAAATATATCACTTGTTTTTATTTCTTTTTCTGTTTTTTTTTTTTTTAATTTTCTTTCTCAAAAATGTTTTCCAGTAATAATCAAGAGTCAATGTTATTGCTAATTCTGATTAAATTTGACACAAATAGAAAAATAAACAAGAAAATGGACTAGCTTCTCTATTTCTTTTCTTCTTTGAATCCATCTTTATTAGGTTAGACATGGTGCTGGAAATTTACAAGTTTCCCATATGCTGCAAGAACCCTGAAGGTCAGAGCACCAATACATTTTGTTTGGCATTGAATGTCACACTGTCCCAGAACAGTGGGACTTTGTATTTGTATATTAACTCATTATCTGCAGGCAGTACTGATGTAGAATTTGCTCACAAACCATTTCATATTGTAATTAAAAAATATTTAAAGAATTTGAAACCAAATTAAGCAGTGACTATAGAAAAAAACATTCTAATTTGATCTATTTTAAATGAATAAATTAAAATTCCTCTATCTTAAATAAAATGGAATCTGAAGTTAAATAAGAAATTTGCTGTAGAACTAACACTTTGTGGTAAACAACTTCGTACACAGCTAACTAAATATATGCACGTGTCCCCACAGGAACACAAATGAACAAGGGATTTAATTCAAAGCAAAGATAACTTTACACAAAAATGATTTACTTTAAATAGCCATCCAGTATTTCATTTCGGCTGGTGATGTTCTGATAATTCCATTGTTCTGAATTTCAATCTTGGATCCTAAAGTGCTGTGTAAATATAAGTAACAAGTTAATACTTGTTTGGTTGAAAGCCAAGAACCAGATTTAAAGGGGTTGGAGAGATTCAGCTTGAATCTTGCTGTTGTCAGAATAAGTACTGTGTTCTTTCCTCTGAAGCTCTAAACATAAATAAAAGATTGCTGGCGGGATCCTTGGAAAACTGTGTAAGCATGATTATCCTCCTCAGGGGCCTTGGCGGGGGAGAGCGGGGTGACTGTCATTATGGGTCTCTTGAGCCCCAGAGATGGCTGGCCTTTGGGAAGTCATAGCATTGTCTCTCTAATTACATTCACCTTAGCACGTACAAATTCTGTCCAAACTCTAAGAAACAGAAAAAACCTGAGCTTCCAAGTTAATTTCCTTGAGAATACTTTATAAATAGATTCGGATGATTTTTCATTTCAAATCTTATAACACTAATACCTTTTCAGTAAAATGCAACTCTGAGTAAAAGTTGCATCAGTATTATAATTTAAATACATACTCACTATTTTAAAACAAAGATAACTTCAGATAAAAATTGTTTAGTTTAAATAGCCATCCACTATTTCCATTACAGTGGTGAAGTTTTGAGAATTCCATTGTTCTGTAAAGTTACTCTGTAATCCTAGAGTGTCATGTAAATATAGGTAACAAGTAAATACTTGTTTGGTTGAAAGTCAAGAACCAGATTAAAAGAGTACAAATTGGCCGGGTGCGGTGGCTCACACCTGTAATCCCAGCACTTTGGGAGGCCGAGGCGGGTAGATCACGAGGTCAAGAGATCGAGACCATCCTGGCCAACATGGTGAAACCCCGCCTCTACTAAAAATACAAACATTAGCTGGGCGTGGTGGCGTGCACCTGTAGTCCCAGCTACTCAGGAGGCTGAGGCAGGAGAATCACTTGAACCCCGGGGGCAGAGGTTGCAGTGAGCCCAGATCACGCCACTGCACTCCAGCCTGGTGCCTGGAGACAGAGTGAAACTCTGTCTCAAAACAAACAAACAAATAAAAAAGAGTACAAATTGATTAGCTTACTAGAAAAGTAAAGTATTTGGATCAGTCAGTATTTTTCGTGAAAATCTGGCAGTCTTCAGATAATATCCTCAACAGTTCACCATGGTTATAGTCTCAATCATTTGTTAAATATATTGGTTAAGAAAACACTTATAGTTTATGGTTTTAATTATTTCTCTCACTATTTGTCCCTGTCCGTATTTATAGTCAAAATTGAATTAATTTCTTATAAGTGGCTTGTTATTGATCCAGAGACAAAATTTGTACATAAATATCATCGAATCAAAATGGTACACTAGCATTTTGCTTTTTAAATTCTCTCAAAAATATACATTTTTTGGAATTTTGGTTTAGTAGAATGAATTGGTAGTGCAACTACAGAAAACAGTTTTCTAAATATGTATCCAAAGAAAAACAACAAATTAGTATAATTTACAATTCTCTAATTGAAGTAAGCAATAGTAATTTAATTTGTTGTCCTTCAACATAAAATAAAAGCAAATAAAATTTTAATTTTAGACCACAAAAATGAGTTATTTGGCATATAACTAGCAAAACTCTAATAAATCAAAGTGTTTCATTATCTATAATTATAGTTTGCAAAAACTCTATCCTGGCAACTAGGTAAAGTTACATGACTTCAAATTTTCATTTGAAAAGTGCTTTATTAAGATTATTTATAAAGGTACCTATAATCTCAATTTATATGATGTCTAATTTTTAGTTCAACATTTATATTGAATAACAATGTAGTAGAACTATTCTCTGAAAGACAGTAAAGTCGTATATTCTTGGAAGATTTTCACTCCACCCACGTCACAGTGAGGATGTCAACCATGTGTATTTTACATCTATTAGTTCATTGTAGAGTGATCGCAAAAATGTATGCCTTTACCCTGCACTAAAAGATGTTGTAATAAAGTATATATATTTTATAGTATGTATAGTTATAGTAATTAAGCTATTACTGATGGTATAATATATAGCATCTTTTTTGACAAAGTATAGGAATCAATTCTCTAGATACTTGCTAGCAGGGAACGTGTGATTCATCTTAAATGGTTTATGTTAACCATGTATGCGCTACGAATCATTTCTCAACTGATTGTGTTTATCTCTGTATTTTAGCTTTAGTCATCTCAAGAAAGAATACGGGGTTTATGGCATAGATTTTCTGCATTAACTTTACCTTTGGCCTCATCAGATGGTGACGTCATGTTAGTGTTTCCTACTCGCATCAAGTTATCACATTAGCTTTTCTTAATTGAATGGAATTGTATAGTCACGCTGAACGGTTCCAAATCTCATGAATTTAATTACTGTATATGGATATATAATTTCTTCCTGCTTTGTTGAGATACAATGGACATATGATTAACAGCTCATAGCTAAAATGCAGTTTGATAGGTTTTATTTATGACGGAGTCTCGCTCTGCCGCCCGGGCTGGAGTGCAGGGGCGTGATCTGTGCTCGCTGCAACCTCCGCCTCCTGGGTGCAAGTGATTTTCCTGCCTCAGCCTCCAAAGTAGCTGGGATTACCCGCATGTGCCACCACGCGCGGCCGCTAATTCTCGTATGATCAGCAGAGACAGAGTTCACTGTGTTGGCCATGCCGGTCTCGAACTCTTGACCTCAGGTGATCCCCACATCCCACACCCCCTCGGCCTCCCACAGTGCAGGGATTATAGTCATGAGCCACGGCACCTGGCTCACAGCTTGATAGGTTTTCACTTAAGCACAGACCTGTGAAAGTATGACCACAATAGAAAGAGTAAACATCTTCTTTTCTTTTTTTGACAGAGTCTCGCTCTGTCGCCCAGGCTGGAGTACAGTGGCGCAAACTCTGCCATCTGAGTTCAAGCAATTCTCCTGCCTCAGCCTCCTGAGCATGACAGGCACCCGCCACCACACGTCCGGCTTTTTTTTTTTTTTTTTTTCTCAGTAGAGACAGGGTTTTACCATGTTGGTCAGGCTGGTCTCAAATTCCCAACCTGGTGATTCACCCGCCTCAGCCTCCCAAAGTGCTAGGATTACAGGCGTGAGCCCCCGCACCCGGCCACATATGCATCGTTTTGAAAAGTTTTACGTGCTTTTGTAATCCTGCCTTCCACCCTGACCTAATCCCCCCACATCCCCAATCACTTCTCTGCATTCTGCCATTATGCATTTTCCTAGAGTTTTACGTAACTGTAATCCCACACTACATATTTTATATTGCATATTACATCTTTCACTAAACATTATTATATTGAGATTCATTCTTTTTGCTACACATATAAATAATTGCTTCATTTTATTGCTGAATAGTAATCCATTGTATAGGCATAGCACATTTTTAAATTTAGTCATCTGTTGGTGGGTATTTGGATTTTTTTTTTTCAATTTGGCACTATCACAAATAAATTTTATGTAAATATCAATACACAGATTTCCGTATAAATAAGACTTTTCATTTCTTTTGGCTGATTACTTTGAAGTGAAATGGCTGGAGTATATGGTAGGTCTAGGTTGGATTATTTAAGAAAGTGTCAAACTATTTCCACAGTGACTATCATTTTACATTTTCACCACCATGTATGAGAGTTTCAGCTCTTTCCATCCTTGTCAACAGTTGTTATGACCATATTTCTTAGTTTTAGTCATATATAAAGTGGGTAGTAATAAATAGATATGATTTAATTTACATTTTCTTCATGACTATGATGTTCAGCCTCCTTTCATGTATTTATTCGTCATCTATATATTTTCTTTTGTGAAATATCTTTTCAAATATTATCTACTTAAAAAAGTTTATATGAATATATATACAAATGCACACACATATATGCACATGCACATGTATACTTATACAGCTGCATGCACACATTTTTATACAAAGTGTGTATTTGTATGCATATGTGTTTGGGTGTGTATATATTATACACTACTGAACTCATCTAATATTTATTATAAGGGTGATTCCAAAATATCCCAATACCATTTGTAAAATAATTTTTCTAAATTTTCTTATCCTTTCTTTGTCACATAATATATATCTTTATTTACAGGCTTATTTATCTTTTATAAAATTTCAACTTTAATTTTAGATTCAGGGGTACATGTGCAGGTGTGTTGCATCCTAGTAAGATAACCTAGGAAATACCCTTGTCCACATTGGTCATGGCAAAGAATTTTGCCAAAAGCAATTGCAACAAGAACAAAAATTGACATGTGTGACATAATTAAACTAAAGAGCTTCTGCACAGAAAAAAAAGAATTTCAACAGAGTAAACAACTTACAGAATGGGAGAAAATATTTGCAAGCTTCGCATATGAGAAATGTCTAATATTCAGAACCTATAAGGAACTTAAATCAACAAGCAATAAAACCCGAATAACCTTATTAAAAAATAGTCAAAAGATATGAACAGACTCCTCTCAAAAGAAGGCATACATGTGACAAACAAACATAGAAAAAATGCTTGTCATCACTAATCATCAGAGAAATGTAAATTAAAACACAATGAAATACCTACCATCCCACACCAGTCAGAATGGCTATTTTTTACAAGTCAAAGAAACAAGGTTGAGAAGAAGAAAACACTTTTACATGGCTGTTGAGAATATAAATTAGTTCAGCCACTGTGGAAAGCAGTCTAGAAATTTCTCAAAGAACTCAAAACAGAGCTACCATTTGACCCAGCAATCCCATTACTAGGTATCCGCCCAAAGCAAACAAATCCTTCAACCAAAAAGACACATGCACTCATATGTTCAACGCTATGCTATTCACTGTAGCAAAGATATGGAATCAACCTAGTTATCTATCAGTAGTGGGTTGGATAAAGAAAATGTCGTTCATATATGCCACGGAATAATTCACAGCTATGACAAAAATCATGTCCTTTGCATCAACATGGATGTAGCTGGAGGTCATAATCCTAATCAAATCAACACAGAAGCAGAAAACCAAATACCACATGTTGTACTTATAAGTGGGAGCTAAACACTAAGCACAGATGGACATAAAGAAGGGAACAATAGACACTGCAGACTACTAGACTGAGGAGGCACAGAGAAGGTCACAGGTTAAAAAACCACCTGGTGGGTATTGCATAATACCACCCAACCGGGGTGATGGGATCCATACCCGAAACCTCGGCATCATGCAGTATAACCATGTAACAACTCTCTTGCCTATTTTTAATGGGATTGTTTATTATCTTTTTATAGAGTTTTGAAACTTTTAAAAAATATATGTTGTGACGGCTTGTCCTTTACGAGATTTATGCATTGTAAATAGTTTCTTCCAACATACACGTTGTCTTTATATTCTCTTAACAATGTCTTTCGAAGAGCAGAAGTTTTTCACTGTTGAGAAAATCTGAATTATTAATTTTTTCCCAGTATGGATCTTTTTGGTATAATATGTAAGAAAGAAATATTTGCCTATCACACAGATTTTCTCTTACTTTTATTTCTGAAAATATTATAGTTTTGATTTTTACATTTTAGCCTATGATTTATTTTCATAAAATATTTGTAAAAAGTGCAAGATATGAATAAAGTTTACATTTTGCATATTCACATATGCAACTATCCAACTATCTCACCACCATATTTTGAAAAGACTGTCATTTTCTGCATAATTTTCTACTCTTTGTTGAAATCAATTGTCCGTATATGCCATAAACTGAATATTTATGTCCTCCCAAAATTCATGTTGAAACTTAATTCCCAATGCCATGGTATTAAAAGGTGGTGTCTTTGGGAGAATGGCTGTGTCATGAGGACAAAGCCCTCAAAAAGGGGGTTAATGCCCTTATAAAAGAAACCCTAGAGTGAGTGGCCCCTTGTCTGCTCCCACCATGTGAGAGGACAGCTGCAAGAAGACAGCTGTCTATGACCCAGGAAGCTGGCCCTCAAAACAACAGAGTCTTAGTTATGGTTTTACCAGTCTCCAAAACTATACAAAATAAATTTCTGTTGCTTATAAACTCTTCAGTTCATGGTAGTTTGTCAAGGCAACTCAAATCAATGAAGACAATATATATTTGAGTCTATTTCTAGATTCTATTCTGTTCCATTGATGTATTTATCTATCTTGATGCCAATACCACACAGGTTTGATTGCTGTAGCTTTATAATTCTCAAAATAAAGTAGTGTTGGTTCTACAATTTTGTTATCTTTTTAAAGCAAATATCAGAAGCCTCTGGCTTCATCCATAACTGTTTGTTTTTAATATATAAAACCACTTTGTTTTGGGATTGATATGACTCTTAACCACTTAATCTTTGATCTCATTTCTAGGTTTATGCTTGTTTTTTTGAACAACTGACAAGTCTCATTTCCTTAACTGCTAACATTATTAAATAAGCATATTCCTGTTTAACTCATTTCATGCCAATTTTTTTGTAGTAATGCATAGCAAACTTCTTGTCTCTGTTTTTTTGTTCTTGTTTTTTGTTTTCTTGCTTTGTTTTGTTTAGTTTCATTTTTACAGGGCCTACTTCTCCTCTTAAAAGGAAATCTGAAAAATCTAACCCAACATAAAGACGAAAGAAGTATTCTTTAAATCCTTACAATGTTAGCTGAACCTATTTATAAATTAATTACCTCTGGAATAATCTTCCTTTACTCACATGAACTGTTACCATCCAGAAAGTGAAGGCAAATTTACATCAATACTTGCTGCCTTGTGGCTTGCCAGCATTTCTCAGACTGATTCAGGAAACTATGCAGGTGTTCTCTTACTAAGTACTGTTGAGCTTTTGTTCTGAAAATAGGTGATTGGCCAACATTTCTAAATAGAAAATATTGATTTTTTTCCTGTCACCCTGGGAAGCTCCTGGTAGGACTCAACAAAAATAAGTCCTAAAGAATAAGTAGTGTGAGAGAATGCTACATGAAAGACCCAGAGAAATATGAAAGTCAATAAGAAGTCATCTATTTGGAGAAAATAAATCTAACTGTATATAAAATATCATGATTTATGCTGAACAGAGATATTATAACTCAAATCATACAGGAATGTAAGGCCAGGAATGAATATAAGAGTGGAAAGAATGAGTGGAAGTCATGGTGGTTGAAGGTTAATCTGTGAGAAGTTATAGGCCTATAATCAAAGTTTTATTATGAACATCAATATAATTGCTTTGAAGATAAGTGTTTCCATGATCTAAACGCATTGATATACGTAAGTGTCAAGGTAGATGGACATTATATATTTAAATAATTTAAGGTTACTAGTTTTAAGTGTCCTAACAATACTAATAGTCTATGCACATACATACACACTCACATACACATTGGTATATATTACATATACATGTATATATTTACATATATATATACATACATATGCATACACTCACAATGGTTTTCAGGACACTAGACACTGGATATCAAAGGACTATAGAGATATTGGAAACAAACAAGGTGAATCCATTAATTACCCCAATTTACTGTTAAGACATTCTATAGATTGCATGCAGGAAGGGGTAATCCAGCCAGGCTTGGTAGTCTCTGTCAGTTGAGAAGATATAGCTGGGAGCCCAGGATATCCAAAGTGGCTACAGTTCATGGAAAAAGAATACCAACAATTAGAGAGATGCAAGAGAACCTCTGAGATCTACAAGGAGCCCTCTCTAATATTCAGCTGAATATTTATTATTGCATGAATTTGGTAAACTCATTAAAAGCAGTGAAATGGAGGGGCAGGGAGACAATCTAAAAGGCTTAGTGAAAGCAACCCGGAAGCTTACACATGTTTTGGCATATTGCCTGTTCCTACTATCCTGAATGAAAAATCGAATTATGTTTGGGCACCAGGTAGCACATTCAAAAAGGTCTTCACATAGAAATGGGCAAAATTAACCCTAGACTAAATATTGCTCTAGTCCTGCCTAAAAAGTTTAAAAGCATGACCTGAGAATATAGATATATAAAAAAAATCTAACTTCCAATCAAATAAAATACAAAATGTGTGCCATCTAATCAAAAATTACCAGAATAAAAAGAAGCAGGAAAATAATATCCATATTTAGGAATAAAATAGATTGGTTTACACCAACCTTGAAATTACATAAATAAAAGTCAGTACATAAAGACTTTCATCATATTTTAATTCATATAATTACTGTTTTCTGATGAAAATACTTAAGATCTACTCTTTCATCACATTTGAAATACACATTATTGTTTACTGTAGTCATCATGCTCTACATTAGATCTCCAGAACTTATTCATGTTAAACTGAAAAATTGTACCCTTTGACCAATATCTTCCCCATTTTCTCCACTGCCCAAACTCTGGTAATCATCATTCTACTCTAGGATCTCATAAATTTGACAGTTTTAAAAATTGTACTTTAAGCTCTGGAGTACATGTGAAGAATGTGCAGGTTTGTTACATAGGTACACATGTGCCATGGTGGTTTCCTGCATCCATCCCCCTGTCATAAACATTAGATATTTCTCCTAATTTTATCCTTCCTCAATCCTCCCACCCCCTACTACCCCTCTTCTAGCACCCCCCCAACAGGCCCTGGTGTGTGATGTTCCCCTCCCTGTGTCCATGTGTTCTCATTGTTTAATACCCACTTACGAGTGAGAACATGCAGTGTTTGGTTTTCTGTTCTTGTGTCAGTTTGCTGAGAATGTTGATTGCCAGCTTCATGCAGCATTTGTGTTTTTGTGTCTGGCTTATTTTACTTAGCTTACTGTCATCCAGGTTTATCATTTCCTCAAATGGCAGAAATTTCTCCTTTTTCAATGTGGAATAATATTTCATTGTATGCATGTGTATTACATTTTCTTTAACCATTCTTCAATAATGGACACTTAGGTTGTTTCCATATCTTGGCTGTTGTAAATAACACTGCAATGAAGATGGTTATACAGATATCTCTTTGAGATAGTGTTTTTATTTCTTCAAATATATATGTAGATGTGAGTTTGCTGAATCATATGGTGATTCCATTTATAACATTTAAAGAAACACCACACTATTTTTATAACAGTTGTACCAATTCACACTCCTACTAACAATGTACACGTGTTCTCTTTTGTCCACATTCTCAACAACACTTGTTATATTTTCACTTTTTGAGAATAGCCATTGGTGATTTTGATCTAGATTTTCCTGATCATTAATGATGTTGAGTATCTTTTCATATAAATGGTGGCTGTTTGTGTGTCTTCTTTGGATAAATGTTTATTCAAGTTTTTGGCCAATTTTTATACTTTTTAATTTTTACTTTTTGTTATTGAATTGGATACGTTCATTTTATATTTTGAATATCAACTTCTTATTGTGACATGGTATCTTAGTCCATTCAGGCTGATAAAACAAAATACAATAACCTGGGTGGCTTATAAGCAACATGAATTTATTTCTCACAGTACTGGTGGCTGAAAAGTACAAAATCACAGTGTCAGTGCTGTCTTGTGAGGTCTTGCTTCTTGCTGCACCCTTCCATGGCAGTATAGGCAAAAAAGCTGCCTGAAGCTTCTTTTATAAGGGCATTAAACCCTTCATGAGGGTCTTGCCCTCTAACCTCATTATCTCCCAAAAGCTCCACCTCTTAATACCATTACATTGGGTATTAGGTTTCAGCATATATATTTTCAGGGTACATAAACATTCAGACCATAGCATGTGGTTTACAAATATTTTCTCCCATTCTGTAGGCTGCATGTGTATTTTGTTGATTGTTTACTTTGCAGACTCATTTTAGTTTGATTCAATGTCATTTATCTATTTTTGCCTGTGCTTGTGATGTTATATCCAAAAATCATTGTCAATACCAAAACCAGAGAGATTTCTCCTGTATTTTCTTCTAGAAGTTTTACAGTTTCAAGTCTAATATTTAGTCTTTAATGCATATTGAGTCGATTTTTGTGTATTGTGTAATATAAGAGTTTAATGTCATTATTTTGCATTCAAATAGATAGGTAGTAGATATTCAGATTTTCAAACAACAGCTATTGAAAAGACTGTCCTTTCCCCAATATGTACTCTTGGATGTCCATATACTATCAATAGATATTCAGAATTTCTTAAATAACTTAAAAATGAGAAATACAGAAAAGTAAATATTATTTGTATTACCTATACCACACAAACTACAAAATGTAGTACAAATAAATGAAGAAAACCTAGGTAAATTATGACATTTACTATGTTCATGAATCAGCAAACCAAGGGTTACTGAGGTATCAATGCTTCCCAAATTGATATTTAGTTTCAATAAAGTTACAATCGAATTTGCAACAGTTTATTTTTTAGAGAAATGCAAAGGCTAATTCTATAATTTGTACAGAAATACAAAGGATCTAGAAGGGCCAAAACAATTTTAAAAAATAATAAATGTATAGCACTTAGAATATCTAACTTAAACATGTTGGAGAACTTATACTACTTGACTTCAATACCATTATGAAGCTGCAGTTATAGAATGGTATGGCATTGGCATACAGAAAGACAAATAGGCTTATATAACTTAACTGATCATCCAGACTTAGATGTACACATTGATTTTTGACACTGTG
>PVKP010035386.1:0-15973 GCA_004027715.1 Plecturocebus donacophilus | reverse complement strand
CCCATCTCTACTAAAAGTACAAAAATTAGCCAGGCATGGTGGCACACGCCTGTAATCCCAGCTACTCAGGAGGCTGAGGCAGGAGAATTGCTTGGATCCAAGAGACAGAGGTCACAGTGAGCCAAGAGATCGCACCACTGCACTCTAGCCTGGGCAACAGAGTCAGACTCTGTCCCCCAAAAAAATTATCAGACATATAAAGCAGCAAGAAAATAGGACATGTAATCAGAATAATCAATCAAGCAACACTAACCCAAAACTTGCACTCATGTCAGAATTAGCAGACAAGGATATTAAAACAATCATTATAACTGTATTACATTCAAAAAGTAAAGTAGATACCAAGATATAAGATATTGAAAAACATCAAATCAACCCGGGAGGTGGAGGTTGCAGTGAGCCGATATTAAGCCACTGCACTCCAGCCTGGGCGAATGAGTGAGACCCTGTCTCAAAAAAATAAATACAAATTAAAACTATTAAATCATACCCTTTTTTTTTCTGACACTGAATCTTGCTGTATCACCCAGGCTGGAGTGCAGTGGTGCGATCTCAGCTCACTGCAGCCTCCGCCTCTCAGGTTCAAGCAATTCTCCTGCCTTAGCCTCCAGAGTAGCTGGGATTACAGAAGCCTACCATCACGCCCAGCTAATTTTTTGTATTTTCAGTAGAGATGGGGTTTCCCCACATTGGCCAGGCTGGTCTTTAACTTCTGACCTCAGGTGAGCCTCCCACCTCGGCCTCCCAAAGTGCTGGGATTTCAGCCGTGAGCCACTGCGCCTGGTGTTTTTTTTTTTGAGACAGGGTCTCACTCTATCATCCAGGCTAGAGTACAGTGGCACAGCCGCCTCCCGGGTTCAAGCAATTCTCCCACTTCAGCCTCCCAAGTAGCTGGGATTACAGACATGAGCCACTGCACCTAGCTAATTATTTTGCATTTTTGCTAGAGACGGGGTTTTGCCATGTTGCCCAGATTGGTCTTGAACTCCTGGCCTTAAGTGATCTGCCTGCCTTGGCCTCCCAAAGTTCTGGGATTATAGGCATGAGCCACCACACTCAGCCCAAATCGTACTTTTAAAGATGAAAACTATAATAACTACAATGTCTGAGATGAAAACTGTACTGCAGGGGATTAATGGCAAATTAGACAATACAGAAGAAAACAGTCAACTTGAAGACAGCAATAGAACCTATCCAAATGAAACACACAGGAAAAAAAAAAGAATGGAAAGAAATTAAGAGCATCAGTGGGTTGTAGGACAATTTCAAGTGGCCTAATGTATAGATAACTGGAGTAGTGGCAAGAGGAGAGAATGGAGGAACAGAAAAATATTTGAAGAAATCATATCCAAAAACTTTCCAAACCTGGTGAAAACTATAAATCTGTAGATCCAAGAAGCTCAACAAAACCCCAACTGAATGAACTACACCAAAGCACATCATAATCAAGTTGCTCAAAACCAGTGAGAAAGAACAAAATCTTAAAAGTAACCAGAGGAAAAAAGATACATTGTATAGAAAGGAATAAAGGTTTCTCAGTGGAAACAAAGCAAGCAAGAGCCGCACCTCTGACTACAAAAACTACAGTGTGAGATGAAAACCTGCACTGCATGAGATTAATGACAAATTAGACATCAGAGAAGAAAAATCCTATAAATCTAGAATTCTGTATACAGAAAAAATATCTTTCAAAAATGAAGGTGGCACACACCTGTAATCTCAGCTACTTGGGAGACTGAGGCAGAAGAATTGCTTGAATCCAAGAGACAGAGGTCGCAGTGAGCCAAGAGATCTCACCACTGCACTCTAGCCTGGGCAACAGAGTGAGACTCTGTCCCAAAAAAAAATTCTTTTGGCTGGGCATGCTGGCTCAAGCCTATAATCCCAACACTTTGGGAGGCCAAGGCAGGCAGATCACTTTAAGTCAAGAATTCCACAACAGCCTGGCCAACATGGTGAAACCCCATATCTACTAAAAATAAAAATAAAAATTAGCCAGGCACAGTAGCAGATGCCCGTAATACCAGCTACTAAGGAGGCCAAGGCATGAGAATCGCTTAAACTCTGGAGGTGGAGGTTGCAGTGACCCAAGATAATGCCACTGCACTCCAGCCTGGGCTACAGAGCTAGACTCCATCTCAAAAAAAAAAAAAAAAAAGGGTGAGGCTGGGCGCGGTGGCTCACGCCTGTAATCCTAGCACTTTGGGAGGCCAAGGTGGGTGGATCACCTGAGGTCAGGAGTTCAAGACGAGCCTGGCCATCATGGTGAAACCCCATCTTTAAATTAAAAAAAAATTAAAATTAAAAAAAAGGAAAAGAAAAAAAAAGGTGAAATAAATACTTCTTCACTTCTTCAGACATATAAAAGCTGAAAGAATTCATTACCAGCAAACCCACATGACAAAAATCTTCAAGGAACTCCTTCAGGCTGAAGAAAAATGTTAACAGATGGAAATATGGATCCACATAAAGAAATAGAGAACCTGAAATGGTAACTACATGGATAAATACACACAATTCTTTCCAAAAATCTAGCTATCAAGGGGGCAAAGAAGGTAAGGGTAGATTTGCTACAGGCAAATAAAGTGATAATCATTGCATCACTGGCAGCAAAGATGTTGTCTGAAAGACAAGTGTGAGGGCACTGTGCCAACTCTGCCAGGGAGCCCTGGCCTAGGCCAGCACCTTCACACCCGTACATCCTTTCTCAGAAGGCTATCTACCAGCTGCTGGTGTTCTCACAGTGGCTTCTGGCAGGGAAGCCAAATGAGAAGAGTTCAAAAACAGCCAGGGACTGGAGGGACAGCAATCCATATTTTTCATCAGCAATGCTGTGTGCTCATTTAGCAAATGGAGACAATACTACCAAAATGCAGAAAATGACACTATGAAGATTAAATGAGAAAAGATGTGTATGGTCCCTGCCACAGGTTAAGCACTCCATAAATGCCTGTACCGATGATGGTGATAATGTTGACTGGTGTTTACAATTAAGAGATGGAAAGGCAAATAGAATTAATAAGTTCTATTCATTCACTTGCTGGCTCACACCTGTAATCCTAGCACTTTGGGAGGCCAAGGCAGAAGGATCACTTTAAGTCAGGAGTTCAAGACCAGTCTGGCCAACACGGTGAAACCCCATCTCTACTAAAAAATGCAAACATTAGCCAGGCATGGTGGCACATGCCTGTAATCCTAGCTACTCAGGGGGCTGAGGCAGGACAGTCGTTTGAACCCCGGAGGTGGAGGCTGCAGTGAGCCGAGATTGTGACACTGCACTCCAGCCTTGGGGACAAGAGTGAGACTCCATCTCAAAAAACAACAACAACAACAACAACAACAACAAAAACTCACCTCTTAACCAGAATCCATCCACTTTCCTCATCCCAACTAACACTTCTCAGCCAAGGCCACAGCCAACTCTCATCAGGGCAATTTCTGTAGCCACCTAACTGGTCTCCCTGGTCAGCCTGCCATCCCCTCTCCAGACTCTGATCTTCACAGCAATACAAGTGAAGCTGAAAGACAAAAGGCAAATCTGATCATATCACTCCCCTGCTAAAACTCTTTCAGTGGCTTCTCCTGCCCTATGAATGCATCTGCATTCTGTAGCAGAGCTACCAGGCCCCAATGTGGCCTCTGTCTACACTTTCACCTGGTGCCATCAGAGCCCTCTTGTCCCTGATCATTACACTCCCGCTAACCCTACCTGCCTTAGCGCCTTCCTGGGGGCTATTTCTCTGCTGGAAGCTTCCTCCTGCTTTATCCTTCATCCTCCTTACTCAGATCTCACCCTAAATGTCACCTCTGTAAGGACACAGTCCCTGACCCTCAGACCAGGGTAGGAGGTCTCCCATTACAGCTCCCAAAAATGACCTGGGACTCTCCTTGATGCATTTCTCAGTCTTGCAATTTTCTTAGTAATTTGCAGTTATTTAGTGGCTGCCTTCCCCAAAAGCCAGCTGCTCTGACTCATCATTGGATCCCCAGTGCCCAGCAGAGCGTTTAGCATATGATGAGTGCTCAATAAGAATCTGCTAGCTGGCCGGGCGCAGTGGCTCATGCCTGCAATCCCAGCACTTTGGAAGGCCAAGGCAGGTGGATCACAAGGGAGTTCGAGACCAGCCTGGCCAATATGGTGAAACCCCGTCTCTACTAAAAATACAAATACTAGCCGGACATGGTGGTGGGCACCTGTAGTCTAAGCTACTCAGGAGGCTGAGGCAGGAGAATCACTTGAAACCGGGAGGCAAAGGTTGTGGTGAGCCGAGATCACACCACTGCACTCTAGCCTGGGCAACAGAGTGAGATTCCATCTCAAAAAAAAGAATCTGCTAGCTGACTGCCTAGAAAGACTGGCATAGGGGTCCTGAAGCCAGGAGTTTGCTTCCATTCCTAGACACCTGGGTAGCATTGCTGCCTCCAGGCTGCTTAGTCTCTCAGGCCCTCAGCATCTGAGGGCAGCATAATCTGCCAGTGGCATCATCTGCAGAAAAAAAAAAGAAAAGAAAAAAAAAAAACCTGAGATTTTCGGGTACCCTGAGAAGAAATCAGCTGGTGAAGTTTCTTCTGTCTTCACCCCATTTGTGCCCTGACCATGATGACCAAAGACCCAGGCTAAACCCTGAATCAGCCAGGGTTCTGCCAGGAAACAGCACATGTAACTTGGGCAAGTTGAGAATTTAATGCAAGGACCACCAATGTGTGAGCTGGGTATAGAGAAATGAAAAGCAATGGTAAGGAACTCCAAGGCCAGTAACAGGAGAGGGGGAGCCAGCTACTATTCACAGACCTGAAGAGTCCAGAGAGAGAAGTAGTAGTCACAGAACCTTGAAACATCAAGGGTAACACAGAGGGCAGCTTTCTAGAAGTCAGTGCCTTCCACTGGGGGCAAAGCTAGCCTGCCATAACCTCTCAGGGAGGGAGCAGAGAGAATCAATACCCTAACTTCACTTTCCACTCATGCCAATGCAACAGAAGCAAAACGGTAGGGCAGTTGGTATTTATTCCACACAGGGCAGCCACACAAGGTACAGAATAGGGTAGAGAGGCTGAAACAGAAGATATCCAACACATGCCATCACCTCTGTGAGGCTGGCAGTTCAGTGTAGTGAAAATACAGAGGTTGGGCTCTGAAGTCAGGCAGACATGGGCTTGAATCAAGGCTCCTCAACTTCTGGCTATATGACCTTGGCAAAGGACTTACTGGCTCTGAGTCTCAGTTTACTTCTATAAAAGGAGAAGGATAACATCTACTGCACATGCATTTTAAAAATTATGTTAAGGCCAGGCACAGTGGCTCAAACCTATATCCCAGCACTTCAGCAAGCCGAGGCAGGTGGATCACTTGAGGTCAGGAGTTCAAAACCAGCCTGGCCATGAAGGTGAAATGTCATCTCTACTAAAAATACAAAAATTAGCTGGGCATGGTGGCAGACATCTGTAATCCCAGCTACTCGGGAGGCTGAGGCACGAGAATCTCTTGAACTCGGGAGGCGGAGATTACAGTGAGCTGAGATCATGCCACTGCACTGCAACCTGGGCAACAGAGCAAGACCTCATCTCTTAAAAAACAAAAACAAAACAGTAAAGATTCCCAAAGACGACGCTCGTAAAGCACTGAGCACAGCACCTGGTATACAGTGAGTGCTTTCATTTATGGTAATCGTGCTACTATGACTCAACCTTCTCCAAAATCATCTCCTGCCCTGCCTCCATCCAGAACACCCCAGGAAAAAGAAAGGCCTGCCTGTTCCTGTTAAGGTCTGAATGACAAGCAAGGCCAAGCGTCTGGACTTTATCAGGACTATGAGGAGTGGGGTGAAGGAGCAATGAAAGTAAGGCCTCCACTCCCCCGCCTCGCCATGCCTTCAGGGTGGCTGCCTTCCCCACCGGCGAGCTGGGGGTTACCGGGAGTCTCCCGAGTTTCTCTTATCTGTCCTTCATGCAGGCAGCTAAGCAAGAGTGGCCTCCTTAAGACAGTGGGCCAGCGGCGTGGACTCCAGCGTGGGCTTTGGCGTCAGAGACAGGCTTCTGCCACTTATCAGAAGCGCAAACAGACAGGTTGCTTAGTCTCTTGGGCCCTCAGTATCTTCATCTGTGCAATGGAGACACTAAACGGAACCGATCTGATAGGGTTTGTGGGAGCATTAAATGGGATAATGATGTAAATAAAGCCCTGGCTCCTAATACCGCCACAATAAATGTCGGTATTTGATATGATAATTATTAATAATAAATTGCTCATCACCAGAGGCTATGCCTCAGCAGCACTTACCGCACGGTCCCTCCAGGCTACCAGCCACAGGCTGAAGGCGGCCTGAACGCGGCCCAACCGCCCCGGGGCTCCCGCCCGCCGACCACCTTCCGCCGGCCAGAGCTGGCGGTGCGCCGGGAGACAAGTCGGGGAGAGGCGCCGGGGTAGGAGTTCCCGGGAAGATGCCAAGGGGCGAGGCGCGAGGCGCGCACCACTGGCCCTCGCGCAGGTCCAGAGCATCTCCCAGGTGGACCTCAGCTCGCCCAGTCATCTCACGCACTGCCCCTGGCCCCGGCCCCTACTCACCCTCCGCGCCGCGGACGGGAAGCCCCAGCACCCACAGCAGTACTTGCCACCAGCCTAGGAGCCGCATGACGCGGGGCGGTCGTAGACCGGCAGCCGGGACCACCGCCCAGGCCGAAAGGAAACAGGCGCACGGCCACGCGAGTGGTGCTGCCAGCTCAAGGAACGTCGGGGGAGGAGAGAGTGGGAGCGCGGGCGCGGCACCGCGCCGCCATCTTAACGCCGGGCAGCTGTGGCGAGCGCCATCTTGGAGTCGGGCGGACGGCCTCTGGCCGCTGGCTGTCGCCGCAGGACTCGAGACCGCTTTAGGAGCTAAACGCTAGACGTTACAGGTCGTTTTAAACTCTGCTGACCCCAGAGTCCAGAGCAGGGCTCTGGCAGAAGCCCGTGGCCTCCTTTCTTCCCGCGGAAGTCAGGGCTTGTCTACTTGGATCACTGCGCCCGCCTAAGGAGTTTTCCACCTTTCCTTCCTAGTGCCAGAAAGGCCCAGTAGCCTTCCTGTTCTAGTGTCTCATCGAGGTGCAGAAACTTTGGAGTGTGCAAATCTTCTAATATTGCCTTACCCGTGCTCTGCTACCTAGGGTTGCCACATAGAATACCAGCTACCCAATTATATTTGAATTTCACATTATATTTTTTACTACAAGCCTTATAGTTATAAGGGATATACCTTTAAGCATCCTGTAACTTTGTGACATCTGACAACCCTAACCCTACCAATCTACTCAGGGCAGCAGAGGTTGGTTTTAACTAATTCACCTGCAGGGCAATCTCGTTCTCTTTAAGCATGGTTGGGGCCATGAGCATCATTGGCTCTGGCTCATGGTGTTGGAGAAGCCACCTTGAACATAAAGTAGATAGGAAAGGGCTTAGAATGAAGAAAGCATAGATGGGGAGATGAGGAACAGGACTCTGCATTCCCAACCAAACACACAGAGTGGGAGTCTAAGAGAAACCTCTGAGAGGGAATAGAGAGGATGACACCAGTAATTAGGGTACTTTGGTGGGGAGGGCCTGCTAAAATGGAATAAGGCAAGTTTTAAGCAGCCACCAGAGCTAAATCAGTGCAGAGTGTGACTTTCAAAACTACCAGGTTGAAAAAATAGAAACTGATTTAAAATAAATCTATCTATTGGTTAGCATAGCAATGGTCAGGGGAACCTGGGCTGTTTGGCCACTTGGTGAATCCCAGCTTCAGCACAGTGTGATAGTACACAGCAGGTTTTGTAAGTTAAAGTTCAGTGTCTTCATCTGTAAAATGGAGATGAAGTAATATAGCATCTTATAGATGAAATGAGATGTAAAGTGATAAGCACAGTGCCCTGGTGCACAGGAAGCATTTCAAAGTGGTAGCCATTATTAATTGAATAATACAATTCTGATGGGAGTGGCCATAGTCCCCTTATCTCTATGCCCATCAGAGAGAGACTGTTAGGCCAGAAAGATGCATCATTAATCTAACCCTGTGGATGATTCTTTTATTTATTTATTTATTTATTTATTTATTTTGAGACACAGTTTTGGTTTGTCGCCCAGGCTGGAGTACAATGGCGCGACCTCGGCTCACTGGAACCTCCACCTCCCAGGTTCAAGTGATTCTCCTGCCTCAGCCTCCTGAGTGGCTGGGATTACAGGCATGCACCACCACGCCTGGCTGATTTTGTATTTTCAGTAGAGACAGGGTTTCACTATGTTGGTCAGGCTGGTTTCGAACTCTTACCTCAAATGATCTGTCCGCCTCGGCCTCCCAAAGTGCTAGGATTACAGGCATGAGCCACTGCTCCCAGCTGATTATTTTATTCTAAATTCATTGGTATTGTTTTGCTGTACTAGATCCTCAAGTGCCATCTTGTGGGTCCAGAAGGATCTGAGACAATGGACATGGATGAAAGAGCCCACAGTTATAGAGTTTATCACTAGCCATCATTTGGCTACCTCCCTCCCTCACCCCTAACAGTGAAATAACAAACCTTTCCTTTAACTTTCTCATCCCCATACATGATCTGAAGGTGCATGAAAAGCCATCAGGACAGAGCACCAAGGGGATTTATGATTAACGAAAAAGAGGCTGATCTGGATACTCCCAACATGGATACCCTGTGACTACTGCTCCTTCCTTTTTATTATGTCCTTTCCCTTCCTGTGTTTTGACTTTAGCTCCATGTTTGGACAGATACGCTTATAGATGTTAGAACTGGATTTGGATGTTAGAATTGTCTTTCCTTTTTTTCTGTCACCCAGGTACAGTTGCTCAGTTATGGCTCATTGCAGCCTCAACCCCTTGGGCTCAAGTAATCTTCCCACCTCATTTTTTAATTTTTTTCTAGAGATGAGGTCTCACTGTTTCCCCAGGTTGCTTTCAAACATCTGGGCTCAAGCGATCCCCTACCTTGGCCTCCCAAAGTACTGGGATCACAGGCTTGAGCATCTTTGAATAGATACTGTATATATCCCCTTCAGTGACAACAAATGCAATCCACAGGATAGAATACTTATTTAACTGTCTCACCACCAGCTGGCACATGCACTTCTTTTCAGAGAGAAAACTGCCTTCACAATTGTCCTGGTTTCTTTCAAGTTTCTGAGGGTGAGGGGAGAAAAGCTGACTACTCTCTTCCTTTGGCTGAAATTAAATCTGCCAGTAACATATGGCCTGGGATTATTCATACAAGAGTGTGATAGTAATTGAAATTATCCCCATGGCTTCCTGCTGGAAAGGATAATAAAAAAAAGGTGGGGGGAAGAAATTATTATACACAGCCAAACACCTGCATTCCTGGTGTTTAGTTTGTCCTTCGTGTTAGGTTTGTCTAGGTCTGTTTTGTTGTTTTTTTGTTTTTGTTTTTGAAAGAGACAAACTCGAGGAGGATCCAAGATGGCCAAATAGGAACAGCTCTGGATTGCAGTTATCAGCAAAAACGCAGAGGCCACTGCAAGTGATCCCCAGGCAAGCAGGGTCTGGAGTGGACCTCCAGCAGTCCTACAGCAGAGGGGCCTGACTGTTAGAAGGAAAACTAAGAAACAAAGAAATAACTTCATTAGGAACAAAAAGGATGTCCACTCAGAGACCCCATCTGAAAGTCACCAACCACAGAGACCACAGGTAGATAAATCCACAAAGATGGGAAGAAACCAGCGCAAAAAGGATGAAAATACTCAAAACCAGAACGCTGCTCCTCACCAGCAAGGGAACAAGGCTGGATGGAGACTGAGTCTGATGAATTGACAGAAACAGGCTTCAGAAGGTGGGTAATAAGAAACTTCTCTGAGCTAAAAGAACATGTTCTAACCCAATGCAAACTAAGAACCTTGAAAAAAGGTTTGACGAAATGCTAACAAGAATAAACAGCTTAGAGAGGAATATAAATGAATTGATGGAGCTGAAAAACAAAAGAACTTTGCAAAGCATACATAAGTTTCAATACCTGAATTAACCAAGCAGAAGAAAGCATATCAGAGGTTGAAGATCAACTCAATGAAATAAAATGAGAAGGCAAGATTAGAGAAAAAAGAGTGAAAAGAAATGAACAAAGCCTCGAAGAAATATGGGATCATGTGAAAAGACCTAATCTACATTTGATAGGGGTACCTGAATGTGACGGAGAGAATGAATCCAAGCTGGAAAACACTCTTCAGGATATCATCCAGGGGAACTTCCCCAACCTAGCAAGGCAGGCCAACATTCAAGTCCAGGAAATAAAGAGAACACCACAGAGTTATTCCTCAAGAAGAGCAAGCCTAAGGCACATAATCATCAGATTCACCAGGGTAGAAATGAAGGAAAAAATGCTAAGCGCAGGCGGAGAGAAAGGTTGGGTTACCCGCAAAGGGAAGCCCATCAGACTCACAGTGGATCTCTCAGGAGAAACCCTACAAGCAAGAAGAGAGTGGGTGCCAATATTCAACATCCTTAAAGAAAAGAACTTTCAGCCTAGAATTTCATATCCAGCCAAAGTAAGCTTCATAAGTGAAGGAGAAATAAACTCCTTTATGAACAAGCAATTGCTCAGAGATTTCATCACCACTAGGCCTGCTTTACAAGAGCTCCTGAAAGAAGCACTAAACATAGAAAGGAACAAGCAGTACCAGCCACTCAAAAACATACCAAATGGTAAAGAGCATCAACACAATAAAGAAACTGCATCAACCAATGGGCAAAACAACCAGCTAGCATCAAAATGGCAGGATCAAATTCACACATAACAATATTAACCTTAAATGAAAACAAGCTAAATGCCCCAAGCAAAAGACACAGACTGGCAAATTGTATAAAAAGTCAAGACCCATTGGTGTGGTGTATTCAGGAGACCCATCTCACTTGCAAAGATACACATAGACTCAAAATAAAGGAATGGAAGATTTACCAAGCAAACAGAGAGCAAAAAAAAGCAGGAGTTATAATCCTAGTCTCTGACAAAATAGACTTTAAGCCAGTAAAGATCAAAAGAGACAAAGATGAGCATTACATAATGGCAAAAGGATCAATGCAACAAGAAGAGCTGACAATCCTAAATATATACGTGACCAATACAGGAGCACCCGGATACATAAAGCAAGTTCTTAATGACCTACAAAGAGACTTAGACTCCCACACAGTAATAGTGGGAGACTTTAACACTCCACTGTCAATATTAGACAGATCAACGAGACAGAAAATTAACATGGATATCCAGGACTTGAACTCAGACCTGGACCAAGCAAACCTAATAGACATTTACAGAACTCTCCACCCCAAATCCACCGAATATACATTCTTCTCAGCACCACATCACACCTACTCTAAAGTTGACCACATAATTGGAAGTAAATCACTCCTCAACAAATGCAAAAGAAAGAAAATCATAACAGTCTCTCAGACCACAGAGCAATCAAATTAGAACTCAGAACTCAGAAACTAACTCAGAACTACACAACTTCATGGAAACTGAACAACCAGCTCTTGAATGTTAACTAGATGAACAGTGAAATGAAGGCAGAAGTACAGATGCTCTTCAAAACCAATGAGAATGAAGATACAACATTCCAGAATCTCCAGGACACATTTAAAGCAGTGTCTAGAGGAAAACTTATAGCAATAAATGCCCATACGAGAAGCAAGGAAAGATCTAAAATTGACACCCTAGCATCAAAATTGAAACAGCTAGAGGAGCAAGATCAAAAAACTCAAAAGCTAGCAGAAGACAAGAAATAACTAAGATCAGAGCAGAACTGAAGGGGATAGAGACACAAAAAACCCTTCAAAAGATCAATAAATCCAGGAGCTGGTTTTTTGAAAAGATCAACAAAATAAACAGACCACTAGCCAGATTAATAAAAAAGAAAAGAGAGAAAAGTCAAATAGATGCAATAAAAAATGATAAAGGGAATATCACCACCAATTCCACAGAAATACAAACCACCATCAGAGATTACTAAAAACAACTCTATGCACATAAACCAGTAAACCTGGAAGAAATGGATAAATTCCTGGACACTTAACACCCTCCCAAGCCTAAACCAGGAAGAAGTCGAAACCCTGAATAGACCAATAACAAGGGCTGAAGTTGAGGCAGCAATTAATAGCTTACCAACCAAAAAAGGCCCAGGTCCACATGGGTTCACAGCCAAATTCTATCAGACATACAAAGAGGAGCTGGTACCACTCCTTCTGAAACTATTCCAAACAATACAAAAAGAGGGAATCCTCCCCAAATCATTTTATGAGACCAACATCATCCTGATACCAAAACCCAGCAGAGACTCAACAAGAAAAGAAAACTTCAGGCCAATATCCATGATGAACATAGATGCAAAAATCTTCAATAAAATACTGGCAAACCAACTGCAACAGCACATCAAAAAGCTTATCCATCACGATCAAGTAGGCTTCATCCCGGGGATGCAAGGCTGGTTCAACATACGCAAGTCTGTAAACGTATTTCACCACATAAACAGAACCAAAGACAAAATAACACATGAATATCTCAATAGATGCAGAGAAGGCCTTTGACAAAATTCAACAGCACTTTATGCTAAAAACTCTCAATAAACTAGGTATCGATGGAAGGTGTCTCAAAATAATAAAAGCTATTTACGACAAACCCACAGCCAATATCATATTGAATGGAAAAAACTGGAAGCATTCCCTTTGAAATCTGGCACTAGATGAGGATGCCCTCTCTCACCACTCCTATTCAATACAGTATTGGAAGTCCTAGCCAGAGCAATCAGGCAAGAAAAAGAAATAAAGGGTATCCACTTAGAAAGGAGGAAGTCAACATGATTGTATATTTAGAAGACCCTATTGTCTCAGCCCAAAATCTCCTTAAACTGATAAGCAACTTCAGCAAAGTCTCAGGATACAAAATCAATGTGCAAAAATCACAAGCAGTCCTATACACCAATAACAGAGTTAAAGAGAGCCAAATCAAGAATGAACTGCCATTCACAATTGCTACAAAGAGAATAAAATACCTAGGAATACAACTAACAAAGGATGTAAAGGACCTCTTCAAGGAGAACTACAAACCACTGCTCAAGGAAATAAGAGAGGACACAAACAGATGGAGAAATATTCCATGCTCATGGTTAGGAAGAATCAATATCATGAAAATGGCCATACTGCCCAAAGTAATGTACAGATTCAACACTATCTCCATTAAGCTACCAATGACCTTCTTCACAGAACTGGAAAAAATTACCTTAAACTTCATATGGGACCAAAAGTGAGCCCGCGTAGCCAAGTCAATTCTAAGCAAAAAGAACAAAGCTGGAGGCATCATGCTACCTGACTTCAAACTATACTACAAGGCTACAGTAATCAAAACAGCATGGTACTGGTACCAAAACAGAAATATAGACCAATGGAACAGAATAGAGACCTTGGAGTCAACGCCGCACATCTACAACCATCTGATCTTTGACAAACCTGACAAAAACAAGCAATGGGGAAGGGATTCCCTGTTTAATAAATGGTGTTGGCAAAACTGGCTAGCCATGTGCAGAAAGCGGAAACTGGACCCCTTCCTGAGAGCTTACACTAAAATTAGCTCCAGATGGATTAAAGACTTAAACATAAGATCTAACACCATAAAAACCTTAGAAGAAAACCTAGGCAAAACCATTCAGGACATAGGCATAGGCAAGGACTTCATGACTAAAACACCAAAAGCATTGGCAACAAAAGCAAAAATAGACAAATGGGATCTAATTGAACTCCAAACCTTCTGCACAGCAAAAGAAACAATCATTAGAGTGAATCAGCAACCAACAAAATGGAAAAAAAAAATTGCAATCTACCCATCTGACAAAGGACTTATATCCAAATCTACAAAGAACTAAAACAGATTTACAAGAAAAAAACAACAAACCCATTCAAAAGTGGGCAAAGGATATGAACAGACACTTTTCAAAAGAAGACATATATGAGGCCAACAAACATGGAAAAATGCTCATCATCATTGGTCAATAGAGAAATGCAAATCAAAACTACATTGAGATACCATCTCACACCAGTTAGAATGGCAGTCATTAAAAAAATCTGGAGACAACAGATGCTGGAGAGGATGTGGAAAAATAGGAACACTTTTACACTGTTGGTGGGAGTGTAAATTAGTTCAATCATTGTGGAAGACAGTGTGGTGATTCCTCAAGGACCTAGAAATAGAAATTCCATTTGACCCAGCAATCCCATTACTGGGAATATATCCAAAGGATTATAAATCGTTCTATTATAAGGACACATGCACACATATGTGGGGGCGACTAGGGGAGGGACAGTGGGTTGTAGGGAGCTGGGGAGGGATAACATGAGGAGAAATGCCAGACATAGGTGATGGGGATGGAGGCAGTAAACCACATTGCTGTGTATGTACCTATGCAACAATCCTGCATGTTCTTTACATGTACCCCAGAACCTAAAATGCAATTATATATATATATATATATACGTATATATTATATATACATATGTATATGTATATATATACACATATATATTATATATACATATGTATATGTATATATACATATAATATAATATAATATATATAATATAAAATATACATATAATATATATAATATATAATACATAATATATAATACATATAATATATAATATATAATATACATAATATAATATATATGTATATATATAAATATACATATATATTTATATATATACATATATATATATATAGAGAGAGAGAGCCAGACAGACAGAGGGTTTCTCTGCCACCCAGGCTGGAGTGTGGTAGTGTATAAGTAATTTATGACTGGTATATTCGTGTATTGGTGTATTAGTTATCCATTTCTGCATAAATTGCCTCCAAATTTGGTGTCTTGAAACAATCATCATATATTATCTCACATCATTTATGTGGGTCAGGAATTCAGGAATGGCTTAGCTGGGTAGTTGTGGCTCAGGATCTCATGAGGATGCAATCAAGATGTTAGCTGCAGCTACAGTCATCTGAAAGCTTGACTGGGGCTGGAAGATTTGCTTCTGAGATGTAAGTTGACACTAACTTTTGGGAGGAGGGCTCATTTCTTCACCATTGGGTCTCTCCATAGAGCTATTTGTATGTCCTCGTGATGTGACAGACGGCTTTCCCCAGACCAGTGATCCAAGACAGGAATGCTGAAGTTGTAATGCCTTTTATGTCCTACCCTCAGAAATCACACATTATCACTTTTGTAATATCAATTACATGGATCAGCCACATACAGTGATGGAGGGGACTACATAAGGACATATATGCAAGGTGAGGATCATTGGAACCATCTTACCTAATGATCTGGGGGCTGGCTGACCACATTTGGATACCTCTTGTAATAACATCTGATGATGCTATAAATAATATATTTTTTTTCCAGAAAAAGAGAGAAAAGGAGAAAGAAAGAAACAGCAAAAGAAAGAAAAAAAAAGAATGAAAGAGAGAAAGAGGAAGAGAAAGAGGGAGAGAGAATGGGATTCTTGTTTTATTGCGCAGGCTAGAATGCAGTCTAAAAATGGGTACTAAAAACCGCTTTTATGCCAATAATTGTGCTTAACAATGGAGACAGAAAGGAATAGGGGATGAAAATAACAAATAAGTAGCCAAACAATATTTTATTTAAACCTGTGAAATGCTATGCAATTGCTGGGGAGTGATTTTCTTCCAGTTATGTGGTCACTTTTAAAATAGGTATAATGTGATGCTGAGAAAAATGTATGTTTTGTGGATTCGTGGGAGGAAAGTTCTGTAAATATTTGTTAAGTCTAGTTGTTCCAGGTCTGAGTTCAAGTCCTGGATATCCTTGTTGATTTTCTATCTCATTGATCTATGTAATATTGACAGTGTAGTGTTAAAGTCTCCCACTATTATTGTGTGGGAGTCTAAGTCTCTTTGTAAGTCACTAAGAACTTGCCCTATGTATCTGGGTGCTCCTGTAATG
>PVKP010035385.1:0-23362 GCA_004027715.1 Plecturocebus donacophilus | reverse complement strand
ACAAAAAAAAAAAAGCCGATGTGGCGTTGCACCCCTGTAGTCTCAGCTACTCGGGAGACTGAGGCAGGAGAATCACTTGAACCCAGGAGGTAAACATTGCAGTGAGTTGAGATCACACCACGGCACTCCAGCCTGGGTGACAGAGCAAGACTCCCATCTAAAAAAAACAAAACAAGGGTCAATATGGGTGATTAGACTGAAGTTCATCAAAACAGCCATCGTAGTAACCATAACCCAGGTGTACATTTAAGAGGTTAGGTGATGCAAAACAGCCAGTTGTAATATGCGTTTCTCAAGGGGTCAATAACTGTAACACCTTTCTTATCCAATTTATTATAAAGGGTGCAACTCAGGAATAGCCAAATGGAAGAACGGCATCATGTAGGAAGGGGTTTGGAGCTTCGATACCCTCTCCAAGCGTGCCGCCCTCCCAGCACCTCGACGTGTTCACCAGCCCCATACATCAACCATGGTGCCCTCTTCATCTCTCTACACTCTTCCCACAGTTGTGCATCCAGCTTAACTTCTTTCCCATTAATCTCCAGCATCTGGTACAGATGGCATGCATTCATTAAACATTTTTTAAATGAGTACATGGTGACAGCTGACATTTCTGCAACCATTATGGTTTATAAAGAACTTTTGTCTGAACTCAGGATTTTCTCCCCTAGATCTGGTCCTCTTTCATGACTTCTTCTCCTAGAAAATATCACTGACATCTACGTAGTCGCACAAACCAGAAAACAGAGAGTCACCAACCCCTCTCTTTCCCTTCCTCACATCACATCCAGCCCGTGACCAAGAGCATCTCAAATCTGTGCATTTCTCTCTCTCCTCCATGACTTCAGGCCAAGGAACGATTATGTTCTCACCTGGGCTGTTGCAGAGCCTCCTGCCTGGTCTTCCCATCTCACTGAACCTGTCACCAGACTCTTCTCTGTGCGGCAGACACCAGGTTCTGATCAGGTCACCTGCCTACTTAAAACCCTTAATGTTCACTCCTTTTGGGATAAAGCCTGAACTCCTTAACACAGCCTGGCCTCTGCCTGCCTCCCTTGCCTCATCTTACCAACAATCCTCTCCTTCATACTCTACAGCCACCCCCAACCATGGACGCTCCATCCCCCTTCCTACAGACCTTGTCCTGTGCTTCTTTCACTTGGCTATTCCTGAGTGTATCCTTTATAACAAATTACTAAAGCTTCTTTAAGTTCCTCCTTCTTGTCGGGCTTCATCCTGCCTCCAGATCTTGGCACAAACTATTTCTTCCCCCTTTGCCTCTTAGACCTCAGGTGTTAGTGCAGGCGTCTCTCCCTTAGTGTGACCCCTCTGACCACCATAATAAGGTCAAATCCTCCTCACATAGACTCTTGTGGCATCATCTAGTTTTCCTTAATGGCCCAGTTGCAGTTTTATTGTTGCTTTGGTTTTATTTGATTTGTGTGTTTCTCTCTAGGCTGTGGGCTTGCTGTCTGGTTTTGTTGACCTCTGCAGACCTTCCAGTGCCTGGTCAGGGACAGCGCATAGTATGTTTTCAATAAACACATGTTGAATGAATCCATTAACATTTCACTCAGGTTATTGTGAGCTCCCTCAGGGCAGGATCCCTGCCTTAATGCTCTCTCCCCTCTCCCCTAGCAGCCAGCACAGGGCTGGGCTGGGAAGTTTGTAATGAGCATTCTGCGAGGGATAGATGACCACCTGGTTGATGGATGGGTCTGTAGAAACAACCTGTCAGGGAATGAGGCAAGCAGGCCAGGAAACATGAAAGAGCTGCGGAAGGATGTGGTCTAAGGTGGCTGCAGCCATGGCCTGTTTGGGGAAGGAGGGTCTGGAGCACAAATCATAGATGGCACCGAGCAGTTGCACCACCTTGAGTCAAGGGGACCAGACACTTCTGTGTATATCCCAGATAGTCTTCAGGGACTGGGCTATCCTGCCAGCTGGACCCAAGATGCCAAGCTGGAAAATGATGGTCATCAGCTAAGTCTCCCTCTCCCTTCCATCCATCTGTGTCCTGTGACCTGAGGGGTCCCTCCCTGACCCACCACTGTGTTGGTTTCCTAGGGCTGCTGGAACTAACTCCAGCAAACTGAGTGACTTAACAACACAAGTGTATGGTCTCACTGTTCTGGGGGCAGAAAGGCTGAAATCACAGTGGTGTTGGCCAGGGTCTCTCTGAAGGTTCTAGGGATCTCTCCTTGCCTCTTCCAGCCTCTGGAGGTTGCCAGCTTGGGTTCCTTGGCTTGTTCCTTTGCACAACTGCAGTCTCTGCCCCCATCTTCCCCTGGCCTTCTTCCTGTGTGTGTGTCATTTCCCTCTTCTCATAAGTCTTCTTACACCAGATGTTGGATTACAGTCCATTACAATCCAGTATAATCCATCTTAACTTGATCACATCTTCTTTTTTCAATTTTTTATTTATTTACTTTATTTTAGAAACGGAGTTCCACCATGTTGGCCAGGCTAGTCTTGAACTCCTGGCCTCAGGTGATCTGCCCACCTCAGCCTCCCGAAGTGCTGGGATTACAGGCGTGAGCCATCGCACCTGGCCACTTGATCACATCTTCAAAAAAACACCCTATTTCACACTCATAGGTAGTGGAGGTTAGGACTTGCACAAATCTAGAGATGAGAGGACACGGTTCAACCCACAACAGCTACTAACCTGGAGCCAGGGGTAAATCCACTGGTGTATATGGATTTACCAGTGGTATATATGATTTACCAGGGGTAAATCCACTGGTGTATATGCCATTGTTGCCCGTTTTGAACCAAAGTCTCTTCTGTTCTTTCTGTGTCTGAAGCCAAAGCACTCTTCCTGGGAGTCCCTTCCAGCCCCTCAGACTTTGTCTGAAGACAAAATAAGGAATGAGCTCCCTCATTCCCAGAAATGTGCCTTTATGAAGCCCTGCACTTCAGACAGCTACAGCTTTAACAGTGGCTGAAACTTCTCATGCCTTAAATATCCTCACAGCAGCCTTCAGAAAGTTTACTTTTTTAAAATGTCACTAGGCCTTGGAGCACAGGTGGTGTTTGCTTACGTGAATAAGTTCTTTAGTGGTGATTTCTGAGATTTTGGTGCACCCATCACCCGAGCAGTGTACACTGTACCCAATGTGTAATCTTTTATCCCTCAACCCCCCTCCCACCCCTTCCCCCAAGTCCCCAAAGTCCATCGTGTCATTCTTATGCCTTTGCATCTTCATAGCTTAGCTTCCACTTACGAGTGAGAACATACGATCTTTGGCTTTCCATTCCTGAGTTACTTCACTTGGAATAATGGTCTCAGATTCCATCCAGGTTGCTGCAAATGCCATTATTTCATTCCTTTTTATGGATGAGTAGTATTCCACGGTGTGTATGTGTGTATATACATATATGTGTGTGTGTGTGTGTGTAATATGTATGTATGTATATATGTATGTATATATGGACATACATACCACAATTTCTTTATCCATTCATTGATCAATGAGCATTTGGGCTGGTTCCATATTTTTGCAATTGCAAACTATACCGCTATAAAGATATGTGTGCACATATCTTTTTTGTATAATGACTTCTTTTCCTCTGGGTAACATCCAGGAGTGGGACTGCTGAATTAAATGGTAGTTCCATTTTTAGTTCTTCAAGGAATCTCCACACTGTTTTCCTTAATGGTTTTACTAGTTTATATTCCCACCAACAGTATAAAAGTGTTCCCTTTACCACATCCATACCAACATCTATTATTTGTTGATTTTTTGATCATGGCCATTTTTGCAGGAATGAGATGGCATCACATTGTAGTTTGGATTTCTATTTCCCCATTAGTGATGCTGAGCACTTTTTCATATGTTTGTTGATCATTTGTTTATCTCTCAAGAAGGTTTATTATTATTCCCATTTTATAGATGAGGAAATTGAGGCTCGGGGAAGTTAAGAGCCTTACACAAAGCCATGCAGTAAGAAAATGGCAAAGCAGGGACTTGAACCAGGTCTGCCTGACACAGAGGCCACGCCCTGAACCTCTGCATTCCACTGTCCAGATGCTTCTCTTGGCGGCAGCTGCCAGCCATCAACAGGGTCCGTGGGAAGCACATCCCACAACTTAAGACAGTGACACAGAAAACTAAAAGCTTAAGAGAGAACACAAAATTGGGGGCCTGTGTTTTGGTCACTAGGAGGAACCAGGGAGATAAAAAAACAGATGCTTAGGGCAGTTTGGGGTGACATTTCTTTAAGGAGCATTTTTTCCATTGGTGATATTTTAGAATTTATTTGATGGCAACATAGTATAAATTCAGTTATTTTCCTCTGAACTACTTTCATATGCCCCACTCGTAGTGAATGTCATTTTGCATCCTGGATCCTGCCGGTGTCCTGGAAACCGGTTTGTTTTGATCCATGTTCAGCTGGTCATGCAAGCAGGATTCTGTCGTGAACATGATTTCCATTGATGGGAGGCCTGGCTGTTTATCATGCAGGCATGGTTTTGCTGGGCAGACTGTTTTCTTCCATTGAATGAGGTGACTGGCCTGGCTATGATCACCTCTGAGATAGTACTGAAGCTCTGCAGGCCAGCCCAGGGCTCCTGAGTAGATACAATTGCTCAGATTGGATTTTTGATAAAAATGACACATTTCTTTAAGCTTTCAGTGAATTTTTGCTGAGTCCATTCTCAGTCTCTGATTTTGTGTTGGGTGCTAAAGACATAACAATGAACTAGACTTAGTCCCTCCCCTCAAGAAACTCAGGTTATATTAGAGAAGACAGGCAATTACAACCAATGGGATCAGTGCTTCAAGAAATCTGCACCAGTCAGCATTCTTAGCTGTGTACGCCATACAGGTTTAAGCAGAAGAAGAGAACTAGGCTTAGCGCTACACAGCCAAAGACAGCAGGGCAGGGACAATGCAGCCAGCCAAAACGCCCAACTATACCACGGGAATTTCTAGTGGAAACAACACTACCTGTAACTTGGCACCCATGAGAAGTTCTGGATGTTAGAAACTCCTCCATGGACAGCCCTGAAATACCCAGACACCTCCGTCACAGCTCCTTTCCAGATGACTCTATCTACCTGAATGCAGTCATCAATGCCTAGAATGTACTTCCACCTCCACAGCTGACTGGGGTACTTTCTTGGTAGAACTCAGGTCATACATGAAACCCAAGCTGTAGTGGAGCCTAGGAAATGTCATTTTGGTTTTCCAGCTTCTGTAACAGGAAGGTAATCTAGAAGGGATTGTGCAAGTGGTAATTCTATCTGCTATTTGGGAAAAATATATGCACCAGTGAGCTGGGCCAGATCACAGAGAGTTTGCTTGGGTAGAAAGATTGGTAAGAATGAAAATTCAGACCAGGGTTTAAGGGTGCTTCCAGTCTGGTTTACTGCTGAGAGAGCAAATATGCTGGTAGAGGCAGAGATACAAGTATGAAGGTAGCTCCCTGATGTCTTCCTGCCTCCTCATACTGGGGCACTGGGAGCCAGACGGTCAAACAGAGCAACAAATCCACCAGGGCAGGGGAGCCCTAGCTGCCCACTGGCACCCCTTTATTCTGATGGGCTAAGGGGAGGGGCCACATCAGCACCACTGGCATGAAGTGGATTCCTTGTTTCTCCAGTGTCAACTTCTGTGCCCCCGCCCCTTCCCCTGCATCATCGAGCCCATTGTAATGTGGCTTTGACCCACCACAGCCACAGAAATATTACAGTGATCAATATCGATAGCAATATCCAGTTGTGATTGGATCCCAATATTTCTGGCTAAAAGTGGAGTTGGAGGAAGGATAATGTCTATATAAAGCTTCTGGGATTTTTTCATTTTATATATTTTTTCATATGTATATATATGACATAGAAATGGAAACAGAATTTACCTTTGGTAACAGATTGATTGATTGTTTGGTGCAAAATATTTTAAGAGACATTTTGATTACTCAGTGGTAAATCCAAAATCTTATTCTGATATGAAGGAGTTCTAAATAATGAGATGCTAATTTGCTCTGCATTAAAATGTAAGTGCTGACTGAGAGGCATACCCTAAACTAGAGGGAAACTAGTTTCCATCTTACCAGGCATCTAGAAGGCGGAATGCCCTGACTCCAAATAGGGGCACATCCTTGGTGATAGATCAGGAGCTAGAGAAAGAGACTTCCACCAGGGACCCTTCTCTTCCAAGGAAGTATGTTAAGTTTAAACCCTAAGGACAAGCATATAGTAGTTAATTTAAAATATTTTCCTTACCTCTGCATTATTATTTCTTTCCTGTTATCCCAGGATTTTAGTAGAATTTTGTACAACTGTCTTACCATGCTTTGGGGAATTATGGAAAACGCACTTATTTACACTTGATGAAGTTAGATTGAGGAAAGGCAAAATCATCACAGATTCAAGAAATACTATTTGCAAACCACACACAAAAAAAGACATGCTATGCATCTCAAACAGGATAAATACAAAGAAAACCATATCTAAGCACATTGTGATAAAACTTCTGTAAACCAAAAATAAAGATAAACTGTTGAAAGCAGCCAGAGAAAAACATGTATTACTTTCAAAGGAGGAATAATAAGACTGATGGCTGACTTTTCATCAGAAACAATAGAAGCCCAAAGAGAATAGAGTGTTATCTTCAAAGTGCAAAAAAAAGACACAGGCCCACTACGCCTGCGTGCGGAGTGGTGCGTTTCGGGACGTGTAGTTTTCCCCGTGGAAGTCGTGGTTTGTGTGCGGTCGGGCGCTGGAGGCTCCGCAGCCAGGAGCAATCAGACCTTCCAGCTCCTTGGACTTGACCTTCCAGCCGCCTCTCATGTACTTGTCTGATGAGGATTTGTGTTGATCAGGAGTGAATTTACAGTTGCTCTACCATGAACTGGAAGGTTCTTGAACATGTGCCCCTGCTGCTGTATATCTTGGCAGCAAAAACATTAATTCTCTGCATGGCATTTGCTGGAGTGAAAATATACCAAAGAAAAAGATTGGAAGCAAAACAACAAAAACTGGAGGCTGAAAGGAAGAAGGAATCAGAGAAAAAAGATAACTGAAGATGCAGCAATGTAAATGTCAGCTTGAGTGGATTCCAGCAGAGAAGAAAGAGAAGAGAGACTTAATTATTGAATAATGTGTCAGAGGATGAACTCCCAACCCTAGACCTTTCACTCAAAATAGTGTGAATTTGTATATGCTTTTAAAAGAACCAGTATTAGTCCGGCATGGTGGCTCACGCCTGTAATCCCAGCACTTTGGGAGGCTGAGGTGGGTAGATGGCTTGATGTCAGGAGTTCAAGACCAGCCTGGCCAACATGGTGAAACCCTGTCTCTACTATACAAAAATTAGCCAGGTGTAGTGGTGCACGTCTGTAATCCCAGCTGCTTGGGAGGCTGAGGCAGGAGAATTGCTTGAACCCAGGAGATGGAGGTTGCATTGAGCCGAGATTGTGCCTCTACACTCCAGCCTGGACAACAGAGCAAGACTCCATCTCAAAAAAGAAATTTAAATAAAAAATAAATAAATAAAATAAAATAAAAAATAAAAAAAAAAAGTGCAAAAAAAAAAAAAATACTTCCTAACCTAGAATTCAATAGCAGCAAAAATATCCTTCAAGAATAAAGAAGAAATTTTTTTATTTTTTATATTTTAATTAAAAATACAGGGTGCATGCCTGCTTCTTTCTCCCAATCCCTTGAGAAAACACCCACTTGGAAGGGAGAGGACCTTGCCTTCAGGGCAGGAGGTGAGCTCTGTTGCAAAGACAATAACAGAAATAACAGAATTCACCAGCAGCAGGTCTGCACTGAGGGAAATATTAAAAGGGTATTTTTCAAGTCGAAAGGAATGATCACCCAGATGGAAGCCTAAAGGTGTGCATTAACAATAGAAATGAAGAAATAAATTCTAATATATTCATATAATGGTATATTCAAAACATATATACATATACAAGGGTTTTCTGGGAATATTGTTCCTAAGAACCAAAAGCTTCATATCCAAATGTCTATTCATATTCAAACATGGAATATTCTATAGCAATACAAATTAATGAAATAGACATGCACTCCTATCCAAAATAGACTAATAAAGACTAAATTTACCCTCCTGTCTAAAATAATAAAAAAGAGGCAAAATCTATGAAATGAAAGTTTTCAAGGCATTGCATATTAGGTAATGACTATAACTCCTAAGAAGTAGGAAACAGATGTGGTAAGTCCCACAATGCTCCACTTAGTGCCTGAAGAGAGTTTCCTAGGGGAGCCCACGGGAAGCCCAGAAGTGTCCCAGAGTTGAGGAGATGGACAGGTGGTGGCTCGTAGGAGCTCTACACTTTGGAGTTTGAATTCAGGCTCCACCACTTCCTGGCTGGGTGGCCCTAGGCTCTGCGAGCTTCCTTTTCCACATCTGTATAAGGAGATTGCCAGTAATACATGAAATAAACACAGGAAAGAACCCAAAATAGGCTTAGCTGATGGCCTGGCTCAGCCCAGGCTGAGGCCCCTCCTCCCTCCTGCCCCACACTCGAGGCTTCACCATCATGACCTTGACTCAGGACACCTGCGATGATGCCTGTGTGGGCTGTGGGAGCCCTGGAAGCACTCATGCTGGGAAACTCACCAGACCTGTCCCACTGTCTACCCTTCCCCTCCCAACCACACAACACTCCACCCCATCCACCTCGCCGCACCCCAGCTTACAAGCCCAGCCCTGGCCAACATCGATTTGTCCAATGCCCCGAACTTAGAGTGAGCCAGGCCTTGTGGGCAGGCAGAGTCTTCTGGGAGCTCTACGTAAGGCACTTCCCCTTCCAGGCCCTGCATTTCTACCTGACCTGGGCCCTGCAACTGCTACAGGGCAGGGGGCTGCTGTGGAGACCCTGGGAGGTAGTATTCCCAGGTGTGGACAGCCTCCACTTCCAGTTTGGGAGGATAGAGGCCTCTGTCTAACAGGGCCCGTTCACCTCCAGCTGCCTCCAGGGGATAGTCCTCAGTTCTGGGAACGCTGCATTTTTCTCCCTACAGAACTGCTTCGGGGCCTCCATCCACACCCTGTCGGGCTTCCTAAGAGGTGCTACTTCCCCCCAGCCCCTGGAAGGTTTTGTGGCTGCCAGCCTTTCCTGTGATGGGGCAGGCATGCAGCCTAGTAACTCTTCAGAGCACCAAACAGACCTGCAACCACCTCAACTGTGCCTGCCTGTCAGGTGAGTCTCCCCAAGGTCTGGGCAAACAGCCAGGCTCCCTCATTCATGCTCCATTCACTCACCCATCTATTCACTCATCAAGGCATTGACCCAAGCCAGTCACTCTTTAACATCTTTATTCATTCACTCAGTCATTCTGGCACTCACTCATTTATTCAGTGGCCCATACATTCATTCACTCATTCACTTACTAATTCAATCATTAGCTCATTTCTCCTTCAACTGTTATTCATCTGCCCATTCATCCATGTGTGTATTCCTTCCATCACTAAGCAAGCATTTAGCAAGGCTTTCTACCAGCCAGGAATCAGAAGAGGCTCTGCTTTCAGAGACAGGTGCGTTCTCAAACAAGAACAATTAAGGAACGCAGAGGAGGCTGACTGGGGGCAGGTGTGCTTCTCGTGCCTAGGATATTTGTTCTCCAGACCTCAGGTGCAGAGGGCTGAGCTAATCCTACTCCTGAGTTCACAGCGTGGAACCATCATTGGTCCATCTAGGGTCCTGCTCACGGTTTATTTACAGATTCCTTTTCATCCTCCTTCTCCCCTGCTATTCTTCTCTTCTCCTCAAAAGAAATTATGTACTTAATATGTAGCCTTTTGCTGATGAGAGTTCTTATAAAAGGAATGCTGTAATTCTGAATGCCTATATTTTAATTCATGTAAATTGTAGTATATGATAGATCTCATTCTCCTTCTCCCTTTCTTCACTCAGCTGTATGTTTTTAGGATTCATGCTGCGATAGGTGTGTCTATACATTATTTCCACCTGCTAAGTAATACCCTGTGGTGTGCATACACCCCTGTTTGTCCATCAACATGCTGTACATTCAGCTGGCATCCTCATTCCTGTGCCCTTTGAGCCTGTGGGAGGATTTCCCTGGGGTATATACCCAGGAGCAGCACTGCTGATCTAGGGAATCTAGACCCTTTGAGTACTGCCATGTGGCTGTCCAGAAGTGCTGCATCAGTCTACATTTCCATGGGCACTGTGTGAAAGTATCCATTTCCCACATACCTGTCAAGAATTGACATCATTAGCCGGGCGTGGTGGCTCACGTCTGTAATCCCAGCACTTTGGGAGGCCTAGATGGGCAGATCACGAGGTCAGGAGATCAAGACCATCCTGGCCAACATGGTGAAACCCTGTCTCTACTAAAAACACAAAAATTAGCTGGGCGTGGTGGCGTGCACCTGTAATCCCAGCTACTCAAGAGGCTGAGGCAGAAGAATTGCTTGAACCTGGGAGGTGGAGGTTGCTGTGAGCCAAGATCAGGCCACTGTACTCTAGCCTGGTGACAGAATGAGACTCTGTCTCAAAAAAAAAAAAAAAAAAAAAAGAATTGACACCATCTGGCTCTTTGAGTTCTGCCAATCTAACAGGTGTAAAATATTTTCTTGTTTTCATTTCTGCTTCTCCGATAATCAATGAATTTGAGCATCTCTTCTATAAATAGCTTATTCAGGGCTTTTCCTATCGGGGTTGCTGTCCTCTTCTTGCTGGCTTGTGGGGATTTCTCATCTATTACAGATATTAGCCTCTTGTCAATTTTAAACATTGAATAACGTCTCCCCTTCTAGCAGCCATTAACCTTATTCTTGACGTATGTCACTGAACAGAAATCCACAATTTCAATGTAATTGAATTCATAAATTGTTTTTCTTATGGCTTGTCCTCCAAGCCCACAAAGATGCTCTGTTTTCTTCTGTCGACCTGACACTCTCACCTTTCATGCTTAGTCTATAATCTGCCTGGCATCCACCTGTGTGTGTGATGGTAAGCAGGGATCCAGTCTTCATTTCTGCATATCATGAGTGAGTTTTCCCAACAATCTAGCCTTTCCCCTAGAGATGGCGGTCCCATCTCTATTGGGTAGTATTGTGAAGTTCCTAGTTGTATATATGCCCCTCTCCGAGCTCTCTACTCTGTCCCATTAACCCTTTCTTCTGTCTGGCACCAGTATCACTTTTTTTCCTACTCTTTGATGGATTACAGTATCACTTTTGGCTGAGTGCAGTGGCTCACACCTATAATCCCAATACTTTGGGAGGCTGAGGTGGGAGGATCACTTGAGCTCAGGAGTTTGAGATCAGCCTGGGCAACATAGTGAGACCTTGTCTCTATTTTTTTTTTTTTAATTATAACATCACTTAAAAATCATATTCTTCTGGCTGGGCGCAGTGGCTTACGCCTGTAATCCAAACACTTTGGAGGCTAAGGCAGGCAGATCACCTGAGGTAGGGAGTTCAAGACCAGCCTGACCAATATGGTGAGACTCCGTCTTAAAAAAAAAAAAAAAAATTTAAAAAAAAAGCATATTCTTCTTTACTTTCACTTTTCAAATTTATCTTGCTATTCACAGATTTTTATTTTTCCACATATACTTAATAGGAGTTTATTGTGTTGCTCAAGAAACCAGCAGGAATTTGTATAGGGATTGTATTGGATATCTAAATTAATTTTAGGAGAATTACCTTGTAATAATATCAAGTCATTTCATCCAGAACACAGACTCCTTCTCCATTATTCAAATAACCTTTCTTTCTTATCAGACATCTAGATTTTGTCCCAAAGATAGCATTTATATTCTTAGCTAGATTAATTTCTAAGATGCTTTATCATTTTTATTGCTTTTGTGAGTGGCATATTATTTTTGAGTCATATTTTCCAATTGGTTCTGGTTATTGTAGAGAAATGGCATTAATTTTCATCTTATTTCCAGAAATATTGATAAACTCTCTTATAAGTTCTAATGGTTTGTCTATTGCTTCTATTTTCTAGATAAACAATTGTATCATCTGTGAAAAATGACACTCAATCAGCTCCCTTCCAAAATTGACATTTCATTAAAGCATTGGCTGGGACCTCTAGTACTAGGTGCAACAGGATTGGTGATAGTGGGCATCCCTGTCTTATTTCTGTTCACAGAGGGAATACATCAAAATTCCTCCATTGACTAAAATCTTAACTGGAGAGTTTTGGAATATTACCTCTTCCAAGTTAACGTCCCATATAATCCCAGTTCATCAAATTATTTTAAATCACAAGTAGGTATCAATTTTATCACTCTTTTCTACATCAATTGAAATAATCCTATAATTTTCTTCATAAGTCTGTTAATATTGTGAATGATACGGATAGGTTTCATGAGGTCAAACCGTCCTTGCATCCCTTGGAAAAAAATTTCCACCTGATTATGATGCATTTTAAAATATTCACTTGTATCTGGTTAGCTAGCATTTTACAGGTAGGATTTTTGCATCTAAACTCCTAGATGAAACTAAACTAATCTTGCATTATCTTCTTTTGCATTATCTGGTTTGAAAATCAAGAACAGGTTAACATCATAAAATGAGCTGGGGAGCTTTGCTTTGTTTTCTGGAATAATGTATATGAATCAGACACTATCCATTCTTTTACAGTTTTGTGAACTTATCTGTAAAGCTATCTGGAAAACGAGTTTTTTTGAGAGGAGGTTTTTAATTGCCATTTCATTCCTTTAACACACATTAATCTATTCAAATTCTATGTCCTGTGAATTTTATATTCTTTTAGAAATGTATCCATTTCATCCAAGTTTTTTAATTGTAATTTTCAATGATACACTTGTATTATGTTTTTAACCTCTCTTGGATGAAATGTAAATATTGTCTGTCGTTTGTTCTATACTTAGTATGTCTACATCTTTCTTTTTCATGATCAGACTTATCAGAGGTCAATCTTACTTATCTTTTTAAAGAACCAGCTTTTGGTTTGGGGAATCTCTAATAGTTGTTGGTGTTCTCTGGGTTATTTATTTCTGCCCCATTTTCGTTTTTCTCTTTTTGCTCTTTTGCTGTCTTTTGTCCAGCCTCTTAAGGTAAATGCTTAGTTCATTTTTAATGTCTGTTTCCCAACAAATGAATTTAAAGATATAAATTTCACCAAGTACTGTTTTGGCTATTCCATAAATGTTGATACTGTATGTAGTGAAGATTTGTTTTTATAATCTAGCTCTAAGTATTTCGTTGTTTCCTTTATAGTTTTCTTTTTAACCCAAGAGTAATTTCATAACATATTACTTCACTTCCAGATATATGGAAATTTTAACCATTCTTTTGTTATTAATGTCTATTAATATCTATGTTTATTATATTATGATCAGAAAACATTATGTCATGTTGATCCTTTGGAGTCTTTAGGCTTCTGTGGGGTCTCATAGATCAGTGGTCCCCACCATTTTGGCACCGGAAACTGGTTTTATGGAAGACAATTTTTCCATGGGGAAGGAGTGGGGGATGGTTTCAGGATGGTTCAAGCACATTACATTTATGTGCACTTTATATCTATTATTATTACATTATAATATATAATGAAATAATTCTAAAATCACCATAATGTAGAATCAGTGGGAGCCCTGAGCTTGTTGTGGCACCCCATAGCCACAGGGACCGGGACCAGTCCATGGCCTGGGGTTGCAAATCCCTGTAACAGATGATCAGTTTTTCAAATACCCTGTATGTGCAGAAAGTCGTATATTCTCTGTTGCTTGTAGGGGATATGTATACAGTCTTTGGCTGTCTCACCATTCTGCATTCCAGCCAGCAGTGAATACTGTTAGGAACTCTGATGATAACCTGGTTCATTCTCCTTTTAGGTGACCTGTATTTTCTCTCTGGAAGTGTTTGGAATTTTCTCTTTGCATTGGTAGTCTTAAATTTATGAAATAATGCATCTGGTTGGAAGTTTGTCATTATCTCCCCTGATTGACACTCTCAGGTCCCTTTAAATTTGAGGTCTTTCAATTTTTAATATAGTATCTTTATATCCACTTTTTCTACAAATATTTCCTCCAACTTTATCCCTTCATCTGGGATGTCTGTTGCCTGGATATTGGCATTTCTGCTTCTATCTTTCACATCTCATATTTTATTTTCTCTTATACCTTCTATTTCTTGATCCTTTCCAATTGCCTTTGTCAAGAGTTTATTCAGCTGATCCTCAAACCTCACCATTTCTCTCTTCAGTTGAATCCTCATTGCTCTTCTTATCTATTCCCTT
Source organism: Plecturocebus donacophilus (assembly GCA_004027715.1). Lineage (NCBI taxonomy): Eukaryota > Metazoa > Chordata > Mammalia > Primates > Pitheciidae > Plecturocebus > Plecturocebus donacophilus. The sequence goes on along the minus strand of PVKP010035385.1, from coordinate 9,142 downwards.
CTTTATTCCAACTGTAATCTTTTCACATCTGATACTCCTACTTGGTTCTTTTTTGTTTGGTTTGGTTTTTGTTTTGTTTTTCTGGAGACAGAATCTTGTTCTGCTGCCCAGGCTGGAGTTCGGTGGCACAATCATGGCTTGCTGCAGCATCAACCTCCTGGGCTCAAGTGATCCTCCCACCTCAGCCTCCCGAGGAGCTGGGACTACAAGTGTACACTACTATACCCAGCTAATTTTGGTAATTTTGGGGGGAGACAGGGTCTCGTTATGTTGCTCAGGCTGGTCTCAAATGGTTCTTCTTCTTTTTTTTTTTTTAATGATTTCTTGTTCTTACTTCATGTTGCTAATATCTTCCCTTATCTCTTTAGGAAAATTTAAAGCATTTATTTTAAATTCTGGGCCTTCTGTTAAAGTCTGTCTGATTTGTGTGCATTGTTTTCTGTCTTTTGGTTATATTCTTTTGACTTGTGGGCCAATGTTTCCCTCAGAGCAGTGTGACTCAGACTGGTAATATGTGCTGAGGATGAGCTAAAGGCAGCATCCTAGTCTGTGCTGGGTCCTGACCAAGGTGAGGATGAGATGTGAGGGCCAGGCACCCCACAGTCACAGCTGGACACTCCCTTCTTCTGGAGCCTCCTCTGACTAGAATATCTAGAAGAGAAGCAGCCCTAGGCATCTCCCTGGATTGTGAGCCACCTGTCCTAGGGACTGGGGAGAGAAAGTGCTAGGGTGATGTCCACAGGGACCTGGCTGGCCCCTCCTCACTGAATCAAATCACATCAGGAGTTTGTGCACAGGTGAAAGGGCAGGCAGTTACTGTCCAAGGCAGTAGTGGGTAAGGCAAGCACTCCTCTCCAACCCAGTTCGCATTTTTCTCTCTCCCTCCCCCTAGTACACCCAGGCTGCTGTGGAAAAATTAAGTGAGAAACTGAGAATGACAGTGAGAGAAACATGTCACAGCTGACTCCATCTTCCTTCTTACTTCACAAGCACATTGTCTGCTCATTCCTGGGCATAGGCCAAGCTAACTATGGGAGAAATTTAGCTTATCATTCAATTTTAAAACAAAAATGATAGTAGCCTCTTCCTGAAATTAACCCCCTTTGTGCTAGGGGACCAAAACTGACTTTATAAAACTAAAAAGTTGTCCATAAGTTTAGAATTATGGCCTAGAAGTTATGAAGCCAAAGATCACAAGATTTGTAACCTCCCCATTTGCTCCTATAGGTAACACCACTATTGTAAAACCTAACACTAGTATTTGAGATATTTTTCAGATCTTGCATTCTGATCAACCAGATGGTATCACCCAGACCAGTAACCTACACCAGGAAACTGACTCAACTGGTCCTGTGACCCCCCCACCCAAAACTGACTCAGTGTAAGAAGACAGCTTCAACCCTCTGTGATTTCTTCTTCAACCCAACCAATCAGCTTCCCCCATTTCCTAGTCCCCTGCCCACCAAACTATGCTTAACAAACCCTAGCTTCCAAATTCTCTGGGAGGCATATTTGAGAAACATCTCCTGTCCTTCCACTTGGATGGCTCTGTGATTATTAAACTTTTTCTTTTCTACAACACCTGCTGTTCTCAGTGCATTGGCCTTTCTGGGCAGCAGGCAAGAAGAACCCATTGGACTATAACACTGTTGTCATTTCCTAGAATCCTGTGCATCCCAATCAGTTCTGTAGGTTTCCCAGGGGTAATTTAGGAATTGAGAGTGGCAGCCATTTTGGCAGGATGTTGCCACACCTCCCATTCTCACACCTGACCCACCAGTCCCAAAGTTGATGCTGTGCTTTGTTTCTTGTATGGACTCATATGGGTATTCCCTCAGAGAACAATATGGCTGTGCCATCTATCAGACTTCATTCCCACACAGCTGCCCACACGCAGGGCAGCCTCTCTCTCAGAGCACCTTCTGCATCCTGAAGGCCTCCAGTGGGCTCATCCTCCCAGTTAATGGACAGGAAAACTAAGACCAATGAGGAAGCCCAGTGCTCATCCTGCTGGGATAGAAAGGAAAGCCCAGAGGGATTGCAAAGAGTGCTGAAGAGCAGGGATTCATTGTGTGGGGTCAGCTCTTGCTTTGTTTCAGGACAGGAAACCCAGGAGTGCAAACTTCAGTCAGGTAAGAGGTCTGCCCTGATATCCTTGATCTGCCCATACCACACATGCTGCCTCCTCCCCTGATTTCCCATGCTCCTTCCTTCATTCCCTCCCCAACCCTGATTCTCCCTTTTCTCCCAGGTGCAGTCCAGAGCCTGCCTTGGGGGCAATGGCTGCTCTGCTCTGTCCCCTACCCTCACCACCTCCAGCAGGGTTCATTATCCCAGTTTATAGACAGAAAAACTAAGATTAGAGGGGGAGAGCTTAGCTCCTGCTCAGAGCAGACATTCAACATCTTCACCTTCCTGGACCTGGCACCCTCCCAAGGGGACTACAACCAAGGTTATGAAAATAGCATCTACTCACCATCCTCTCTCAGCACACCTCCAACCAACCCACCCCCTCAGTCCCACCCCTGTCTCAAAGAAACTGAGCCCTGAGAGGCACAGCTCCCTGCACCTCCTCACCTCCCAGCCTGTTTTCTGGTCTATCTGCAATGTCCTCAAGTCCTTTCCCATCCTCCTCATCCAAACTCCAAGACCTGCCTATACCTCACACCCCTCCAGGAAGCCCCTTTCATGACCTGGGTTCACTCCCTGCCGTGACTGTCCTCCCTCACTAGCCTAGCAACAAGCCTTGCAATGCTCTCTATTAGTTAATTCCTGCACAGAAAAGGGGTGAGGGAAGCATCATTTCTGCCTACGTCTGTTCACACACAAGGCTGGCTCTCCCTCCCAGGGACACTTCTGCAGAGGGAGACCACTCTTCAGGCAGGCACCATCTGCAGGGGTCTCACTCAGGTAAAGCTGATGGACCTCAGTCCTGTTCAGAGCACGGCTATGCGGGCTGGAAGCCTCCAAGAAACAGTTCCTATTTTCCCTGTGGTGTCTGTATGGGTGTGTACTGTATAGGGTATAGGTTGTATACAGTCTGCAAGTAAACGTGCCTGTGTGTCAAAGAATGAGCATGTGTGTGTGTGCATGTGTCAGTGTAAGAATGCCTCTGTGAGTGTGACAGGGTCATACAGGTGGAACATTCTGTTGATGAAAAGAGTCAAATTCTGTAAAAAAAATTTTTTTTTGTTTTTGAGATAGCATCTGTCACCGAGGCTGGAGTATAGTGGCACAATGCCAGCTCACTGCAACTGCTGCCTCCCGGGTTCAAACAATTCTTCCTGCCTCAGCCTCCCGAGTAGCTGGGATTACAGGTGCCCACCACCACACCTGGCTAATTTTTGTATTTTTTAGTAGAGATGGGGTTTTGTCATGTTGATCAGGCTGGTCTTGAACTCCTGACCTCAGGTGAACCCCCCTCCTCAGCCTCCCAAAGTGTGGGGATTACAGGCTTGAGTCACCACACCCAGCCTGTAAAGTATTCTAAGAGATTTCTTCTGAGCCAAATATGAGCGACCGTAGCCCATGACAGCCCTCAGGAGGTCCTGAGAACATGTGCCCAAGGTGGTCAGGGTACAGCTTGCTTTTATATATTTTAGGGAGGTATGAGACATCAATCAACTACATTTAAGAAATACATTGGTTTGGTGCAGAAAGACAGAACTACTCAAAGTGAGGGATTCCAGCTATAGGTAAATTTAAACATTTTCTCGTTGACAATTGGCTGAATTTGTCTAAAGACTTGGGATCTATAGAAAGGAATGTTCAGGTTAAAGATGAAGGATTATGGAGACCAAGTTTTATTGTGCAGAGGAAGCGCTCAGATAGCAGACTTCAGAGAAAGCAAGTTCAGACTTAAAAGGGTGCCTGGCTCTTACTTAGTTTATCTCCTGGATCTGGAAAGCAAGGAAGGAAAACAAATAGGGAAGGAGAATCTCTATAGAATGTGGATTTTTTCCACAAGAGACTTTGCAGGACAATTTCAAGATATGGCAAGGAAATGCGTTTTGGGATTAAATATTTTTTCCTTGTCACATAATGTTATGCCAGAGTCAGATTGAAAAGTAAGTTACAACATATAGGGTCAAAAAAACCCATCTGATGAGAATGTATGCTTTGTAGGGCATGGCTCCCTAGACCCTTAGGTAGGAATTTGCATTAGACAAAAAATCAGAGCTTAATCCTCAATTCCTAATGCAACCTTCTGAGATCCAAAACGCTCCCAAATCTAAAACATTTTTTAGCACTGACATAATGTCACAAGTGGAAAATTCCACACTTGCTTCAATGTGCACAAACTTCGTTTCATGCACAAATTATTTAAAATATTGTATAAAACTGCTTCAGGCTGTGTGTATATAAAACATAAATGGATTTTGTCTTTAGCTTGGGGTCTCATTCCCAAGATATCTCATTATGTATATGCAAATATTCCAAAAAAAAAAATCTTAAATATGGCCTCAAGTATTTTGGATTAGGGATACTCAACCTGTATGTGAATGGACAGGAGTGAGATTGCCAACCACACTCCCCCACCGCCCTACCCTTACCCTTCTCTGACCTCTGGGGAGGTGAGGACAGTAAGGGCTGGACACCACCTGGTGGCCATGAGCTGCACTACAAGCCACCACCCCACCCACTTCTTTATCCCTGCCCCCTACTCCAACTCATAGACACACAGACACACGCATGCTACGAGCTGATTCCAGTTCTTAGCTTTTTCTCTGGGGCCTCAATTACTTTGTGCTCATCATCCCAATGCCCTACAATAGTTTTGCAAGGACTGAAGATGGAGACCCCGTTCTTCTGAGTCTCTCTCCTCTATCCCAGAGAAGGAGGGAGGATTCAGACAGGTGGGGCTCACATCCTAACCTTGGTGCATTACTTAACCTCTCTGAACCTCAGGCAACTTGACTGCAGAATAGACTGATAGCATCTGCTAGAATCATTGTGAGATTTAAATAAAATGCAAAATGAAGCCATTAAGTTGGCAGGGCAGGACTGCTTACAGGAAGCCAGTGGGGTCGAGCCTTGTGTTCTGTAACCTGGTGAGGGCTACCCTTGGGCTCTGTGCAGAGCCTCCTCCCATCTATCCTCCTCCCTTCCTCCCACCTTTCCTCCCTGCGCAACCCCAGACAGCTGTCTTGCTCACCTTTGCAGGGAGCTCCCCTACTGCCAGAGGCTCTACCCAATACCTGTTGTGGGTGAGGGTGATGCTGAGCAGAGCCCCCATGGCTCGTCATGGAGTGGCATAGACCCCACCTCCCAGGGCCCCTCCAAGTCCTCCCTCTGCATCCCCTGTCCCACTGGTCGTCACGTTCTGCCAACCCAGCATCTCTTGCATTCCTCCCCTTGCCCAGCCTGGGGTGAACATCGCACATCACCCACAGAATAATCCCTGCCCACCCTCTGCCTTTGCAGTCACATCCCTGCTCTCCAGGGGCATCCTTCTAAAATGCCCTTCTGAGTCACTCTCCAACTGAAAACCTTTCTCTGGTTCTCCACTGCCCACAGAATAAAGTCAAACTCCACAAGCTGGCATTTAAGGCCCTTCATGATCTGGCCTTGCTTCCTCCTCCATCCCTCAGCTCCTCTACCTGCCAGTCCCTTCCCTTCTCGGGGCCTTCGCAAAAGTGGTTTCTTTTACCAGGCAGGAGAGCCTATCACCTTTTGCCTGCAGGAAAACAACATCTGCTCATCTTTCAAGCCTCACTGTTGTTCTCAGGGTTCTGATCCTGCCTGGAGCCCCATGGCGGGGCACCCCACAGTGCTGTCATGGCCTGCATCTGAGTTTGGATCTATCTCTCCAATCAAACTGTGAGACTCTCCAGACCAGGACAAAGACAAAGTCAGCCTCGGCCCTAGCACAGGGCCCCGTAGGCACGGGGAAATAACTGTGTCTGTTCCCTCCATTTGCTGAAAAACAGGATGTTCACAGAATGGGCCTCAAAGGAGTTGGGCTGGGGGCAGACAGCAGCTGCAGGGTTGAGGGCCCCTTTGCCTGAAGGCTTGTGGAAGACGAACACGCGCATACACTCAGGGTTAGGGGTCAGGCAGAAGAGCAGCTACATCAGCCCACAGTGACCCTGGGGTCAGCTAGGCACCATTAGAATAGCCATCTCTTACTGGCCTTGGTCCACGAACTGACCACTCCCTCCCCCACCTGGGGACCCACTGGCCAAGCCTGGGTCCTGTGCTGTGAGAGGGTAGAGACAGACTTGGGGAGCCCAAAGCAGGAGCCAGGACGGGGAGGAGCCTGGAGCCACGTGGCACTAAAGGAAGCTGGAGACCTGGAGACCGTTCAGCCAGAGGAGCAGATTCCAAACCCAGACAGGCTAGAGGGATCGGGGGAGCTGCAGAGGAAGCAGAGGGGCTCTGTGGTCCCAAAGGCAAGGCTGGCAATGGCTGATGGTCACAAAATGGCCCTGTCCATCTCCTTCCTGCTCTCACCAAGAAAGGAGCCCTCAGTGCCTGCCCTCTCAACACATTAACCTTTACTGATCAGGAAGAAATGAACAGGTAGACGGAGGTAGGTAAGTCGGGGACAGGGCCTGGAGACTGCCAGGCAGAGCCACTTCGTGGCTCCAACCTGAGTCTGCCCATCTTTGGGCGGAAGTGAACGCTCTCACATGGAGGAGAGTAGGGACTAACTCCTCAGACACAACTCGGGGCTGGATCTGTTGTGGAGTCTGACTCGGGGCAGCCCTTCAGCAGGACTCAGAGAAACTGGGATGTGGGACTTGCTGGGACACAGGTAGGCACCACTGCAGCTGGGAACAGGGTTCAGAGGCCCAGGCCCTCGCCGTATGGGCACTCATGACCAGGGCAGGCCAGCACTGGGAAGGTCTAGGACGAGCTTCAGGCTACCTCCTCCAGGCAGCCTACCTGCTTGCTTCTACCTCTCAGTTTTCCATCTACTCCACAATCTCTGCCAGCCAACATGTCCATCACTGCTCCCTGGCCAGGCCTTCCCATCTGCCACCCACGCCTTAGCTTCCACGATCTGGCACAGGGCTGGCCCAGGGAGTCCCCAGCAGGTCTAAATGACTCTCTCAGAAGAGGGGCTAGGCACTAAGGGTGGGGGACTCGGGAAGCCACGGAGTTCCAAAGAGCAGTTGCCTCACTCAGTTCTATTCCCTCCTTCACCCACCCCAAGCACAAAGTCTGCAAACAGCCCCATGGGGGAGGACTGGTAGAAAGAAATAGATTTATTTTCATGTACAAAGCGGTCAGCCCACGGGACCATATACGACAGTTGCACAGAGTCCTAGAAAAACGCATCTCTCTAAAGGCAACTCAGAAAGGTAAGGCAGGTGGCCCCCCTCCCCCACCCCACAACGCACACAGAACGAAACAGAGAAAAAGAGAGAAGCCAGTGGTCGGGCTGACCCAAGAGTCCCGACCCTATGGGGTCTCCCAAGCCCCAGGGCACAGGTGGATATGGCCTTGAAAAAAGAGCCCTGCCAGGGCTGAGGCCAGGTCTCTCACTGGCTGCAGGAATGGGGAAGGGGATCAGGCCAAGGGGGGCGCCTCTGAGGGATGTAGGGGGCTCTGAGGGATGCAGGCTTGGGCTCTCTGTGCCCTAGGGTGGCAGAAACATTCCACAGCCTCTGCTGGGACTCTGCAGAGCTACAGAGCTATTTTAGACATTGATCTAAAATGGATCTTAGAGCATGGATTGTCTTAACCTCCTGTTTGGCCCAGACAGGGGAAGAGACTTCCACACAGACCGGAGGAAGCAAGGCTGGCTCATACCTGGGCCTGTTTCCCAGTACGGGGATCTCTCCTGCCCATCAACCCCATCCTGCCTTCTTCCTGAGCCCCCTCTCCACAGAGAATTGAGCTGCCCCTCTGGCAGCTTCCTCCTGGGGCCCCGGTATCCCCCAGGTCCCAATCCCACCATCAGTATAGTGGTGGTCTTCAGGGGGCTTTTGCCCGGTGGCTGTTTCTAGTCCTCCCATAGAACTAAGAACTGTTTCTAAGATGCCACACTCTGCTCACTCAGATGTCTCACCTTCCCCTTCCATGAGGATCCTGGAGACCCCAGAGGGTAGGAATCCCCCAAGGGAAAGGAGCAAAGATCTGGTGGGACAGGAATGGGGCAAGGAGAAACCATCAAGCTGCTCAGACAAAGAATGGCTTGGGAAAGACTCGCCAAGGTGTGCTCAGAGGTGCAGAGCAGGGCCCACTGCTCATTGGTCACCCCTGTGCTCTCAGAGGACAAATTACAAAGTCTCCATGAGGCTGGAAGTCTTGCTTCCATTATACAGACAAGAAAGCTGAGGCCCAGAAGGTAGTACTTGTCCAGGGTCACACAGGAAGTCTTGGTCTAGGATCCAGGACCTGTGGCTCTGTTCCCAGTGCATCTGGCCAGGCCAGTGGAGGGCTGTGGGAGGTGGCCTGCGCCAGGAAGGGTCCCTGGAGGGGATCACTCAGCATCAAGGCTGCAGCAGCCATTGATGGGGGCCCTAGTGCCATCCAGATCAGGCACCTCATACTCCTCATCCAGGAAGTCCAGCGAGTTGTTGCTTGGGAGGCCGCGGATGGTGAACTTGTGGGACACCTTGGTCCAGTGCTCACGGTTGGAGGCCACACGCTCATACAGCTCTGCTGCTTTGGGGAACAGGTCCTGCAAAAGCCTGTGGGTGTAGAGGGGCAGAAAACAGGTAGAAATCAGACCATGGGCAGCAAGAAAGAAGAGGACTACACAACACAGAACTTCCACAAGGGCTGGGCAAGATGGCTCACACCTGTAATCCCAGCACTTTGGAGGCCGATGCGGGCAGGTCATCTGAAGTCAGGAGTTCAAGACCAGCCTGACCAACATGGTGAAACCTCATTTCTACTAAAAATACAAAATTGGCTGGGCGCAGTGGCTCACGCCTGTAATCCCAGCACTTTGGGAGGCCGAGGCAGGTGGATCATAAGGTCGAGAGATCGAGACCATCATGACAAACATGGTGAAACCCCATCTCTACTAAAAAATACAAAAATTAGCCAGGTGTGGTGGTGCGCACTTGTAGTCCCAGCCACTGAGGAGGCTGAGGCAGAAGAATCACTTGAACCGGGAGGCGGAGCTTGCAGTGAGCCGAGATTGCGCCACTGCACTCCAGCCTGGCGTCAGAGCAAGGCTCCATCT
>PVKP010035384.1:0-23338 GCA_004027715.1 Plecturocebus donacophilus | reverse complement strand
GCTGATGAGGAGCTGCGATCCCCTGTAGGAGGAGAGGCATTCTGATTTCGGGTGTTCTCAGCCTTTTTGCACTGGTTTCTTCCCATTTTTGTGGATTTATCCACCTGTCGTCTTTGTAATTGCCGACTTTCAGATTGGGTCTCTGAGTGGACGTCCGGCTTGTTGGCGATGAAGTTTTTTCTGTTTCTTAGTTTTCCTTCGGGGGGCGCTCCTTCCCCACAGAGCTGGGCCTTCCCGGGTTCAGCTGTGCTTCTCAGTCCTCAGCACTTCCAATTGCTGTTCTCCTTGTGGGGATGGGACCAGTGGAGCCCGACTAAAAGGGCACCACCCAGTTCCGCACACTCCGCACCGAGAAGCGCCGCGCCGGCCAAAAGTCGCCAAAAGATTCCCTCGCCAGGAATCTCCCAGTCCGTGGGCATCAAATATTCATCTGCAATTGCGGCATCCACTCGCTCTCTGCGCCCTCACCGCGAGCCACAATCCCGAGCTGCTGCTACGTGGCCATTTTGGATCTCTCTCCCGCCATTACTTTTAATGGCAAAAATGACAATAACTTTTGCACCAACCTAATAGATAATCTTTAAGGTTCCTACTAGTCCTAGCACTTTAACTTCATAAGATCATTTTAATGCCATAAACTAGCCAGTATATATATTTTAAAAAAAAAGAAAAAAGAAAAACCCTTCTACTAACCACTTCAAAGCTCTATTTTATTTAAGTATTAAAGGGGAACAAAGAATATGAGATAATTGGTCATAGGAAGCATCTCTTCACCTCTATATAGCATGGCTTTTCTGGACAAAACATTTATCCACAAAATTTTCCCAGATTTTTACTTGAATCTCTCTGTGATTGATAAAACTGAAATTAATCTATCCAGTCTACAAATGATTTGATGGGAGAAAGCGATCATGAGAGAGGAGAGGAAACTGATGATTCCAAAACAGATGGTGGATTCTACTGTTATCTTGGAGACAGGGTCTCCATGTTTTATTTTGTTTCTTGATATGTACCCATCTTCTTGCAGAAGAGCATGCATACTGAGAAATGAGCTGAATGTTTATGGTATAACAAATGCTCAAAAGAGGAAAGACTAATTTTATGAGTGGGTGTTAGATGTGGGGTGAGGAGTTTGGGTAGTTGGAGGTACTAAGACATGTCTCTCTGCCTATACATAAGTTACATTGCTAGCCCCATCTCTTTTCCTGTATATCTATGGAGAAATATTTGTTGGCTAAAATACAGAGACCAAAGAACAGAACAGTACAGGATGGATACATACCCCTGTTCCCTAGTAATCTGAAGCATTCATCAGAGCCATCATTTAAAACTTCTGCATGGAGAAAGTGACTAAATGAGGCTTGAGGAAATAGGCTCAAAGAGAAAGACAGGAATTAAGTTTTTATCTAATAAAATAGCAGCTGGGGCCCAGAGCACTGGCTCACACCTGTAATGTCAGCACTTTGGAAGGCTGAGGTGGGTGGATCACCTGGGGTCGGGAGTTCAAGACCAGCCTGACCAGCATGGAGAAGCACTGTCTCTACTAAAACTACAAATTTAGCCAGGCATGGTGGCACATCCCTGTAATCCCAGCTACTCAGGAGGCTGAGACAGGAGAATCACTTGAACCCAGGAGGCAGAGGTTGCAGTGAGCCGAGTTTGCACTCCAGCCTGGGCAACAAGAGCGAAAACTCTGTCTCAAAAAAAAAAAAAAAAACTAAAAAACAAAACAAAACAGCAGCCAGCCAAAAGCCTAAAAGGTTACCCTTTCCTTATCTTCAGACTTTGTAATAAAGCCACAAACATTTGAAATGCTTGATATGATTGGAGCTCTTGTCATGGCCAATGGTAGGAAGAGTTGAGAGACAAAGAGCACACATGAGTCTTCATGAGGTGAGAACTGAGACCAAAGGAGTTTTGAGAAGTTAAGTTTGGATGCTTACAGGCGTGGCAAGGAAGTCAAAGTGTTACAAAGATGTTAAAACTTGTGATGTGAGGGATGCTTATACATCTCAAACCTTACGAGGCCTCAGATGACCTAAATATATTTAGTCTGCTCAGTTACATAAACACATTTAGTATACCCAGTAACACTACATAATTCATAAACATAGTGACATAATTTATTTTTGCTTTGGGAAGTATCCCAGAGACCATCCCATAGCTGAGGGAAGTATTGGACTCCATTCCCTCTGGATCTCAAATTATTCCTTTCTTTATATTTCCTTAAATTACATTAAGATGAAAGGGTACTTCATAGTGTTGAGAAATGTAGCTGATTTTATGTATTCAAAGTACAGTTGACCCTCCCTATTTATGGGTTTCACACCCATGAATTCAACCAATTGCAAATAAAAAATTTTTAATGGATAATTGCCAAACATGTACAGACTTTCTATAATCATTATTTCCTAAATAACAGTGTAACAAGTATTTACATAGTTTTTACATTATATTGGGTATTATAAGTAATCTACAGATGATTTAAAGTGTACAAGAGGATGTGTGTAGCTTATGTGCAACTATTATGCCATTTTCTATAAGGAACTTAAGTATCCATGGGTTTTGGTATCTATAGGGATCTTAGAATCAATCTTCTATGAATATTGGGGGATGACTGTTCTTAGAACTGCTTCTAGCACAGAATAAGGATTCGATGAATTTTAGGTGTTGTTGATGTTATATAATCTGTGCTCTTTTGTAGTACTCACAGATTAATATTTTTTAATCAAATGAAAAATCTTTACATCTTACTAAAGCACTTTTTGTTATATGAATAAATGTTTTGATCAAATATATTCTAGATTGTCATAGAGGCATTGTTAGGGAATATTTTATTTTTTGTTAGGGTAAAGGAAGCATGAAAGCATAAACAACACTAAAAGCTAACCAATTAAAAAACTCAAATACATACTGAAAAGCAGAGTGACCTTTCAACAAAAAAATCACTTGGTTTAACAATTTCATTTTGCAAATGAAGAAACTGAGGCCCAGAGAGTTTGAGACCCATTTTTAGAAACAAAGTGACAAAAAAGGCCCTAGAACTTAAGTATTTTGATCTCTAGAACCTTTGTTTACTATGCCACATACAAACTGCAGGGAATTAAAAAGGGATCAAATGATTTTGATTCAGAGGGAAAAAACACACCAAAACAAACAGGAAAAGGAAAGAGTATTTCCTGTGTGAGATACTAAGTGGGAGTGGGGACCTTCCAGGGGTAGTTAATTAATAACCTCTTTCTGCTTCCCTAGACCCCCACTAAACATTATCCTTGTGGCTGATTTTTGAAAAAATTAAATGCAAAATCACTGGACAGCTTATGTGCTTTGATTCCTCATGTGCCTGTGTGCACGTACAAATGAGACATCTGTATAGAAAACACAGCAAATGAGAAAAGTTGCTTTCTCTGGAAAACAGCATAGTGGTTAGAGGAAGATGCAGTTATTTTAACTGTGTACAATTATATGCTGCATGTATTTTTGTAATAGTATGTCACACTTTACTATTAAAATGATATATAAACTAACACAAAATGCTAGTTTTGTCTTTCACCCTTTGACTCTGAAAATACAAAATTTCTTAACACCAGCTATCTTTAAATTCATGCAGACACAGCTACTTCTTTGCTCTGGCCCATCTATCTTTTTCTTAAATCAGAAGACAAAAATCATGTTATTTATTATTATATGTCTCCTTATGTCTCAATTGGAATATTTATTATAAACTCCTCACCAGGAAGACTTTAAAAAAAGAAAGAAAACATGAAACTCAGTCTAATGTGAATACTGAGATTTATTACAGCAATAATAAACATTGTACAGCAATGATTTGCTGTATTTAGATTGCATGTGATCATAAACAAAGAATTGATCTCATGCAAACCTACTTATACTTCCTATGGATCCAGAGAGACATTGTAAAATAGCAACTTTAGTAAAAAAAAATTTCAGATGCAGTGTGTCTTTAATAACATATTGTAGTCTTGTGATCTCCAAGGAGCCTTTAAAAAATAGATTTTCTTTATGGCAGGCTTACCTATGCAATTCTTTTTGATTACAGTTACCTTCCCATTCTTTTTTAAATCTTTCAAAAGCAGTAACAACTGAGTTAACAAAACAATTTCATTGCTGTTTTTTATTATGTATTTTACAAATAAGCTTTTTATTCTCATATTTCATGACTAACCTATATATGTTCAAAGTAGAACTGCTATGCAGCCTATGTGCATAATGTGCAATCATGTCAGAAGTCCCAGATGTTAACATGTTTGAATATTTCAGAACTAGCAGAAAAACAGCCACAATCCTGAGTTCCCTTAGCACCTCCCCCAGTATTTTGTTCATCCTGTCAAGACTACAGCAAGATCTAGAACTAATGAGCTAACATTTGAAACGGTGGGGAACCCCTAGGACTCTGCCTTAGCCCCTGTTGATTTGTGACATAATCCTTAAATATTTTGAATATCAGAGGATGCTGACTTGAATTTAAATGTACATTACATACTATTTTTGTTATAATTTTTATAACAAAGTAGAAAGTAGAAGGAAAAAGTTTCATTTAAGCCCAAGAATGTATGCTATACCTTACCACACTGACCTATCTGGTTAGGCCTAACTGGGGGATGTTTTTTGGAATAGTTGGCGGAGGTCAACTGATGACTCCTTGGACACCACAACCCAGTTTTTGTATAAAATGCAAGATCAGGCGTTAGACTGTCTGGATTTGAATCTTGGTTTTGTCATCCCACTAACTGTGAAATCTTAGGTGATTTTTAACTTATCCCCTATGTAATGACAATCATAAAGATTAATTTTTATACATATTTGATAGCATATTTTAAAGCATATTTTATACCATTAATGTAAAGCACGTATAAAAGTGCATGAAAAATATTATGTTCAATAAATATTACTCGCCACTCTTGTGTTGATGGTCATTGTTGGTATTACCGGGTCATAGTGCCATCATTCAGCAGGTCTGAAAATTTCTAGTGATTCATAAATTTAGACCTAGCTTTCAGAAACAATAAGTGCTTTACACAACCTATTCTGGCAGAAGCACCCCCAAAGTAAAACTTATCTTTCAGTCTACCAAATAAAATCGTTCTCCAGAAAGGCACTTCTTATCAAATAACCTTTATCTTAATAAAGTATACTAATGGTATGGTATTACAATAATTCGGTTACAATTCTGTCTCTGTACTTAGCCTCCTTCTTGTCTATTCCTTGAAAAAGGAGAATATAGTTGATGAACTTTTGCATTCTGCACAGGTAGGACACAGTAGGAAGCAGAAGAACTACCTATAACTAAGTCTATTATCTTGATTCCTCACAGCACTCTAAATCGCAGCTATCATTATTTCCATTTACAGATAAGGAAAAGGATGATTAAGAAAGGCTAAATAACTTTTCTAAGATTACAGAACTAAGTTGCATAACTGTATTCCAACATCAAATATTTATGCCATTTGTAAAAGTATTTAATAAATAAATAGCCATGATGAGAGCTGGATAGAACGATCTATGGCAACCCTACTGCAGTATATCTTCATAATCTTAGGATGCATTTTTAAACAACGTTTAAGAAATGGAAGCTGCTTTTTTTCACTTCAACATTAACTCTTATGTGAAAACTATATACATCATAGTTAAAAAAGGTTTTTCAGTATAAGCATATTTTATACTTTCAAATTTACAGTATATTACTGATGAAATCCATCACTGAGAATAAGTGAAGCAGTTTTGGGTAAAAACAAACTTTTCAACTAAGGGGTTATGGGTGTCAGCTGCATTTGTCACCCTTGACATCAAATTCATTTTTTCACTTGCATTCACAAGAAAAACATTTGTTGTATCTTTATTACTTTTGCCTATGGAAACAGTTTTCCAAGTAGGTTTTGTAACCTCAGGTTATTCTTGCACTAAAACTGATCCAAAAGCCTGAAATAGGAATAGAATGATACTGTAGTTTCCAAGTGAAAAATTAGCCATACCTAACATAAATTTTTTGTTTTAATAGTTTTTATTTTTTATTTATTTGTTTATTTTTGAGATAGAGACTCACTCTGTCCCCCAACCTGGAGTGCAGTAATATGATCTCTATTCACTGCAACCTCCGCCTCCTGGGCTTAAGAGATTCTCATGCCTCAGCCTTGCAAATAGCTGGGATTACAGGCATGTGCCACCACACCAAACTAATTTTTGTGTTTTTAGTAGAGATGGATTTTCACCATGTTGGCCTGGCTGGTCTCGAATTCCTGACCTCAAGTGATCCACCCATATTGGCCTCCCAAATTGCTGGGATTACAGGCGTGAGCCACCGAGCTCGGCCCGTTTTAATAGTTTTTAAATAAAAGAAATATTCATAAATTACAAAAACTTTTTAAAAATAAAATCACCTAAGAGATTAAATATTTGACATGTAACAACTCACACATAAAATGATGAAGATTCATCTAACTTTTACCTGGTGGTATAGTTATTTATCTTCTTTGCTTTGCTTTACTTTATTTCCCTTACCTTCTCTTTCCTTAATCTTTCCTTTTATTCTCCTTGCCTCCACATTTTCGAGCACCTAATTGTGCTTATTCTTTCCAATGCTCTATTACATCTTTGGAATAGTCTTGACAACTCAGCAATTTCTGATGTTGCTGAAAATAATGCATCTCTCTGATAAATATAAGATTTAATTAAAACCAAGAGAATAAGTCCAAAGGAAAAGATTTGAATGTCAAAGCGAAAATGATTTCTTTTCTAATTCTGAGGCAATCTTAGTTTATTGTTTAATTAAAAAAAAAATCCCAGATGCAATAAAATGAGAGCTTCAGCATGTAATATAAATGACTCTGCCATTTAATTTGTTTTATCTTTACCTTGCTTCTCAAACAAAAGAGAGATAAAATCACACAATTAAATCAAACCTAAATACAAAATTTGAGCTAACTCATACTGCATATGCCCTAAAATGACCACTGCTTTGTACCTATTTATATCAAGAGGATAACATTAGATGACTTCTCTAGTTTAAGGCAAACATTCAGCACGGAATTAGTGAATGATTATTATTCATGGAAAAAGTCTACCTTGCAAAACAGAGTGGCTTCCCAAATTGATACTATTAATTGTTGCTTCAAAACAACAACAACAAAATAGTTAATGGTTCTTCAATTGCATAATTTTTTCAGTAAAATTAGCTGGTGCAACCTCTTAAATTTCTGAAATATTCTGCTGTTTGAATATAAAACATTCTCAACTGCCAAAGTTCAGCTTCATGCCAAGACAGCAAAGTGCTAAAATTAAATGCCATTCTCATTTTAAACAATTGAAAAGAAAAGCCAGCTGGTATTGAATAAATTTAACAAAAGACTTTGACATCAGAACATCACTGAGAAAAATCCCCAAACAAAAGCATGTTCAATGTTAGTCAGTAAATCCTTGAAAAGCCCTAATCAAAGGAAAAAAAACATAGTATTTTAATATACTGTAAAATGTTTTCAACTTACACAAAATGGATTAAAAGGGGTTGAGCTGTAGGTGTCTTCATGCAAGAGCTTGTCTTTGAAAATAACCAATGAAAGACTGACATCTCTGTAAAACTCACCTTTTCACAGCACTTAAACATTATACAAATCTAGGCTACTTAAACAGATTGTAATTCACAAGGATCTTTGATTTGGCTCGACTCTGTAGTACGAAGGATATGCTGCTGTAGCATGGTTGTTCATAGAACAGTTCTCTTTGCCCTGCCTAACAACAGTGTGTCCATGGCAATGCAATTAGTACAGAGCCATGTGAGATCAAGGAATGAGAAATCAAGCTACAGTGCTGCTTCAACATTCTTTGCACCATGCAGTCTCTCCGTGTAATCTTGTATCTGAAAATCAATGGGTAGAACTAAATTATTAAATGGCTAGCCTCAAAAATTTACAATTACATTAGAATCACTAATCAGTCCTGACAGGAGCTTAATCTCAAACGGAGTGTTACTCAGCTTCAGACAAAAGGTATTGAGAGAAACAGACTAAGACACAAGTTATTATGTATTCCCTAAGTTCTCAAGGTTTGTTCTCATAAGAGTAAAACCATCAGGCACTCCTTTTTTAAAAATTTTGACCTAGGGAGGCTATATATGAGTCAATCACTTTATAAGTTTTTTATCTTTTGCATCCTTTGCAAATCATCTTCTTCATTTTTTGAGAACATTGGCCATTAATTTGTTCGTTGTCCTTAGAGACAGCATTGAATACCAGAAATTTCAGTGAAATGTTTAATAAGAAAATCTAGATTCCTGTCCCAGCTGTGATACTTATAAGTGCTGTATCTTTTACAAGGCACTTGATGTCTTTGAGGCTCAGTTTTCTCTGAAAGATAAACAGGTTGGACCAGTTAGTTTCTACTACATTTTCTAGGCTCAAATCATCATAAACTTCTGATGATAGTCTCTCTGATATAGGGTGACAGGATGTGTCTGACATCTGCCTAGTCACTCAGCTCCAAACCCACTTTCCTATGCTCTGGCTCTGTGATGCTTGGGGCTGGGACTCTACAAACCACAATTCTCCTTTGCCATCTGATTTTTTCTTAGATTCTGTCATCAGGAAGCACTAGAGGGGGACTGCAAGGCTGAAGGAAGGAAACGGGAGTTGCCCCTTTCTGTTTGCTTCTTGTTCCATGAGCAGTACCTATCAATTATAAAGTTGTCCCAGAAATTGGTTTCTGTATCTAGGGACTTTCAACACTCCTACTTCTTTTTCAGTCCTCTATCACCATTTAAGCCATTTGTCTATATCATGTTTTGCACTGCCATTTCCAATTCTCTGTCTGGACCTAGACTGGTACTGAGAGCATGGTGCAAGGGATAGAGCCACACAGATCAAGAGGTCATGAACTGAACTTATTTATTATTCACTGTTGCATTTATGTTTTGCATTACTAAAACAAAGTAAACTCTCAATACATACTGACTGAGTGAATATGAACTTTTAGACAGGTAACCTTGATTCAAGTTCTAGCTTTACCACCTAAAAGTCCTGAACCTGGGAAATTTTCTAAAATTTCTGATCATCCTCAATTATACAATCTATAAAATACAGAAGTAGAAACTGTGTTTAGTACTTTCTGGTTACTTACAAAAGAAAAAAGTTTCTTTTTTTTTTTTTTTTTTTTTTTTTTGAGATATGGCCTTACTCTATCACTGAGGCTGGAGTACAGTGGAGTGATTATGGTTCACTGCAGCCTCAACCTCTTGGCTTTAAGAAATCCTCCTCTCTCAGCCACCCAAAGTGTTGGGATTAGAGGTATGAACCACCATGCCCAGCTAAAATTTTCTTGTATAACATACCATCCTTAGCAACCAGCAGATGATATGGTTCCCAGTTGATTTTCAATAAATGCATGTTGATGAATAAAGTGAAGTATGCACATAATAAACAAAAGCAATTTTTAAATTTGCTAGAACATGGTAGATAATTGACACATTTTTAGTATATCATCATTATTATTGTTTTTTGAGAGTCAGGTTTCCCCAAAGAATAGAAAGTGTATGGGTAAGGATTGTATTTTACATATCTTTCTGATGTCAACACCTAGCATAACACCTTGGCATTATTAACATTTATGAATAAATTATTGAAGCATGCTGTGAATACTGCTCAACTACACTAAGTACCTCAATCTGCTCCCAGTTGTAATCATCAACATTTTTATTACTTTAGCTGCATTGCATATGGACATGGTAAACTTTTGTAATTAAGAGCTTAGGTTTCTTGGGTTCAAAATCCATCTCTATAAATTGCTAGCAGTTAACATCTCTGCTCCACACCTTTCTCATATGTAACTGAGGATTATAATAGTACCTATCTCTTAAAGTTAGCTTGAAGATTAAATAAATTACTGCATTGAAAGCTTTTAGAAAATGTAAAACACGTGGTAATCATTAATAATCCTAGCTATCGAAGCGTTCATTCACTTGGAGTACCTGATATGTTATTTCTGAAATAAGTAAGGTAGATATAAATTATCAATAAACGAATTACTGAGCTGACAAGAGTATTCAGTTGATCATACAAAAATATACTGATAATCATTTTTTATAATATTATTTTATTAAAGGATGGTGAAGGGGTGAAAACACAACCTTAACAACATCAGGTTCATATAACACCCTGAAAACTGGAACATACTACCCGAATCCAAGAAGAAAAAGTATCTAAAATTATAATTCTCATTTTTCTACAGTTTAGGTAAAGATGAGACATAAAATAAATGTTATAGTTTAAAAAAATGCAATCCATGCTGTCTCTGAACTCTGTTTACCTATTTCTCTACTTATAAATACTTCTTAGCACCTACTAAGTGTTATTTATTTCGCTTGTGAACATACAAAGTTGCATCATGACCTAACAGAAAATCAAAACAGAAACCTGCTAGCCTTTTCTTCTTCTTATCCCATACATCTAACTGTTCACTGTGTGCAATACAAAAATAAACAAAGATGGCCCTTTTACATAGTTTATTTATTTTACATCCAATTTTTGAGTTTCCATTATATACCACGCTTTGTGCTTGGTGCTGATATTAAGACAGGTAGAATAGATCCCTGATCTAAAAAAGTTTAAGCATTTTTTTTTTTTTTGGCAGGAAAAAATATATACAATTCTATGGCTGGGTGAAAATATCTCTACAGAGTTTTGTTAATACAAGATATAGGTGTGCTTCAAGGCATAGTGGCTCACACATGTAATCTCAGCACTTTGAGAAGCCAAGGTGTGAGGATTTCCTGAGCCCAGGAGTTCAAGACCAGCCTTGGCAACAGAGCGAGACTCCATCTCTACAAAAAATTTTTTTAAAAATTATCTGGTCATGGTGTTGTGAGACTGTGGTCTCAGCTACTCAGTAGGTTGAGGTGGAGTTGCTTTTGTCTGAGAGGTTAAAGCTGCAGTGTGCCGTGCATGATTGCACCACTGCACTCCAGTCTCACACGCAAAAAAAAAGTAATATTTATTAAATTTATTTGTAACATTGTGTATACATTAATTTAAGGTGGTATGAGATAATTTGTGCTCAGTCTATAGTACATTGCATGACTAGCCAAAGAGGATATCAAAATATAAATGGTTTCTCCATCCTCCAGCCCAAAAAGTGAGTAGAGGTGGAGCAGAAACATGGTTTGAAAGGTGCAGAACTAGAAGCTAGTCTGTGAAAAATCCTTCCAATCTTATAGCTCAACCGCAAAAGAAATTGACAATTTTCCAAAATTAGACAGTGATTGCAAAAATCTGTGTGGTATTACCTAACATGGCTTCTACATCTAAAGCAATTCTTTTTCCTTTCCCCTTTCCTTTTCTTTCCTTCCTTCTTTCTTGTCAGAGTCTTACTCTGTTGCCCAGGCTGGAGTGCAGTGGTGCAATCTTGGCTCACTGCAACTTCTGCCTCCCAGGCTCAAGCGATTCTCAAACCTCAGCCTCCCGAGTGCCTGGAATTACAGGCACCTGCCACTACACCCAGCTAATTTTTGCACTTTTTGTAGAGATGGGATTTCACCATGTTGGCCAGGCTGGTCTCAAACTCCCGACCTCAAGTTATCCACCCACCTTGGCCTCCCAAAGTGCTAGGATTATAGGCATGAGCCACCACGCCCGGGCTAAAGCAATTACTTCTAAACTCTCAATAAAATATTCAATCTAACATAATAGAGGAAGAACTAAATTGTTTTTCAAACTTACCTCTGTAGAAAGTGATTTAGGAAATTACTGTTCTAGGAAGAGCCAATCAGGAAGTCTGAACCAAGGTTTATAGAAAAAAAAATTATAAAGGTAATCAGTTAATGAATACAAATATTACTTTATTTTTTAAACCTTGTGAAACCATGGTCTCAACTGGCTTTTAACTAATTTAATCTTATTTTTATTTCTTTTTTATTCTTAGAAATGTATACTTTGTGTCTATTTTTAGCCCAAATTTTGTTTTTTTATAAATTTATTTTTTCCTGTAATTGCAATAGGTGGTTAGTGTGCGTGTGTGTGTGTGTGTGTGTGTGTGTATGTGTGTGCACACACGTGTTTTTAAGCCCCTCAAATTGTCAAAGTTCAGGGTCCCTTTCCCTGAATACTGTTGTTATCTCTGGTTTACAGGAGAGAAAGCTGAGTCATGGAGCCAAGGCACACAGCCAGTAAGTAGCAGAGCAAGAGTACAGCTATGATGTGTTAAGTGTGATGAGAAATGCAAAAGTTACAACTATGAAAAAAAAAAAATCCAGAGCAAACAGCTCAAACAGTTAATGGAAGGAAAAAAGTAAAAAATACATAAGTATTTTAAGGTCAGAGAGGTGTGTGTGTGTCCTGGGTAGACTGAGGGGTAGAGAGGAGAGCTTCAGAAGTTTCCAGATTGAATAAGGAGATGCTCTTGACAGTTTGGGAGGAGGTGGGGAAGTAAATCCAGAAAAGAGAGAAGAAAAGAGAAAGATAAAGATGACCAGAGAGCAAGAGTCAGAGAAAATGAAGGTATTGGTTTGACTGAGCAATCTGTTAGGGTTCCACTTCCAAAGAATAGACGCCTACTTGAAAGTTTGTTTTTGAGTTTGTTTGTGTGCGAGGAACATATGTGAAGTATCTAGTGAAAATGTATTATTTAGCTCTCTTAATGTTAGCTTACAGTTAAAAAAATTATAAGAAAAAAGAAACTTGAACACAAAAAAGATTAAATTAAAAACCATAGTTATTCCAGGTCTGAACGAAATTATATATTATTATTCCACACGTAGTAATATACAAGAAAACCACATTATTATAGCTTAGAGAAAGTTTTAAGTTAAAGCTCTTGACTTCAGGGAAACTTTATTGCATGGTTTGGCTCTGTGTCCCCACTCAAATCTCACCTCTAGTTGCAATCCTCATGTGTTGAGGGAGGTGTCGGGTCTGTCCTGTATCCTGGCCAACAATGAAATGAGCCCTCAGACACAAGCATGCAGTGTAGGAGCAGCTACGTGACTGCCTGGCCCAAGTGGCTAGAGACCAGCCCCGAGAAGCCGGAGCTGCTTGCCTTTATTCAGTGCAGGCACAATGCTGAAAACCTGGAGCAAACACAACCTGTAGGTAATTAACATTTTACTGTTTCCCCTTTCAGGGACCCTCACACATGCGGATGATCAAAGGTTAGTTCCTGGTCAGTAAAAGTAAATAAGCCTGTTTAAGAAAAATTCCCCTATATTCCCTTGTACCTACACCTTGCCCTCTGCCCAGGGTTACAGAACGGCTGCCATTAAGCTATTCTCTCCTGGGGCAGCTCTGCAAAACCCTCCGTTTGCACCCTGACAGTCCCCCACAGGGAGGGACCTGGTGTGAGGTGATTGGATCATGGCGGCGGTTTACCCATGCTCTTCCTGTGATTGTGAGGGAAATCTCACGAGACCTGATGGTTTAAAAGTGGCAGTTTTCCTTGCACGCTGTCTCTCCTGCTACCTTGTGAAGACGGTGCTTGCTTCTCCTTTGCGCCATGATTGGAATGGCCTACCCAAGCATGTGGAACTGTAAGCCAATTAAACCTCTTTTGTTTATAAATTACCCAGTCTCAGATAATATCTTTATAGCAGTGTGAAAAAAGACTAATATACTTTATTGGCATTGAAATAATAAAAAATAGATTTTTAAAAGAAAAAGGGCCTTAATTAATTACATTTCCACATGGCACCACCAAAACAAAGGTAATCTGCAGTCGTGAAATATTTTAACTAGATTGTTTATGTTTTCATCTGTTTGTTATATTTTTCCACCAAATCAGAGTATATAAAATATAAGGGAGGTGGGGGCTGGGGGAGGGAGGAAGGAGCCTGATCCGATGTCTTCCCCAGTGTGCCCAGGTCCTTGACCTCTCTTACCCCAGGAATAGGGAAGGGGTCCTGGAGGCACGGTGAGCTTGCCATTTGAATAGATATCACAGACCCAAGGAGTTTAGCAGTGAAGTGATGCATTAGGCAGAGAGAGATCCCACACTGCCGTGGCAGGGGATCCAAGGGAGGAATCCACGCAGATAAGGGGCAGGAGGATTTTAACCCCAGAGTTGCTCCTGCCCCATTCATGTTCTTATCCAATGAGAGGAGCTCGTTTAAACGTCCTCTGGAGTGATTGCTCTTCGCCTCTGATACTGGATGGACTGCTACCTCTGCAGCAGAGCCCTTCCTCCCAGAGCTTTTCACCGGCTTTTTTAGCAAAGACGCACACCTGGAATTTCTGCCTAGCCAGCACTGGGAAAGTCAGACAAGGAACTTTACGTTCCCAGATGGGGGTGTGGATGGAGGCATGGCACTGGGAAGCTCTTGCCTTTGAAAACCATGCCGCTTGTGGACTCGGTTTTCATTAACACAGTCCCTCATAAAATATCTGTCTTAGCCAGAGGTTGAGCCTTGAACCAAAAAGCTGTTTGTAATATTCATAATCATTCCTTCACTCATTTATTGAAAAACTATTCAATGCGAATGTGTTCTGAGCACTGTGCTTTGTGCCAGGCAAACAGTGGTAAGGAAATTGAGGCACAATCACTGCAATCAAGGAATATACAGAGTAATGGGGGAACGGACATTAGTCAAATAACTGCATAAATGAATATATGGATTCCCTGTGAGATAAATACTTTCAAGAAAAGTAACAGAGAAATTTCCTGAGGATGTGTACTTTTGAAGCAAAAGTGATGGACAGAGAATGTTATACTCAAGGGAATCCGTTATGTTAAGTTTTCCTGTGCCTTAGCTTAAGAACTAAAGAGAGTATTTTAAGGGTGGAGAATGGATAGAAGAGGAGAAAAGTGTGAATGAAGAAAGAGTACGTATAAGTGACAACTGAAGTAGGACAGAAGACAAATGGGGTATCATTGGTTAGATAGTAGTGTTGGAGATTGGGAGAAATGAATATGTAGGAGATAAAATATAAAATACTTATAGATTAATTAGATATGAGAGGAGTGGTGAAAATGAGGGCAGAATCATGAATAATTCCTAGATTTCCAATTTATGCTTCTGGATAGATAGTTTCACTTATTAAGATGGAAAACATCAGAAATGATGGAATATATGGGATGGGAGGATGGTGCAGATAAGGAAAGTTATTGGGATTACATTGGGCTGTTCCAAAGATCTACTGCTAATACAGCATTACTCTAAGACTCAAAGCTGTATGCTGAGCTACAATTACCTCTAATGATAAATAGCCATATAGGTATAAATTGCTTAGTAGTGAGCAGTATTTCATCTTCTTCACAGATAATTCTATAATAGGACCAAGGGAAGTATTACAGCACAGATTACATTTTGTTCTTTAATTAGGTGGCTTCTTCTGGCTCATATAATTGTTAATTTGGTATCAGAATAGAAACAGCATATGTAAACATACACATAAGTACAAAAGTGGCCTTCAAATAATCTATACTAAATGTTTTTCTCTATGTTATTCCTAAGTAGCCTTTCTGGAACATGTAATCAGTTTAGTATAATCAATTTATTGATCTCATCTCCCAACATAATTTAAACCAGAGTGAAAATATTTTATTTAACAACAACAACAAAATCTGGTAAACTTTTAAACTTGGTTAAAATGTATATTTCTAAAGAGTACCATGGTTAAAAAAAATTCTTGCATATTCCAAACTGCATTTCTAGAAAATTTCCATTAAAAAAATTTTTTGACAATTGATGGTAAGTAAAACAGACGAGAATTATTTATTCATATTACATTTTCAATAGATTTTTGCTTCCAGCATAAGATAATAAATTTGTTAATACGTTATCCTGAATATAATCCTAATTATTATAGCCCCATAACTTTGTAAATTTATTTTCATTCTTTGCGGATTCTAGGAACAGATGTTGAATAACATCAGATCTTGATTGAATCATCTTCTTCCCACAGTGTTAAAAATGCAATGGCTATTGGAATTTAAAAAACTAGGGCTAATTTCAGATGAGAAAATCAAAGACCAGAGAAGTGAAGCCATCCTTGTACAATCACATAGGAAGCTCCTGACCAGAGGAGGACTTGTTTTAGCCACATGCATGCAAAGCAGTGTTGGGTCCACATCAATATGCTTTGCTTCTCCACCAACTGGCTCTTTTATTTAACACCTACCAGGTGCTATATAAACTACTTGATAGTACATACAATGTTTGTTCATCTCTTATCATCTCACTTTTATAGATGAGGAACTTGAGGCATAAGGAAATTAATAACGCCAGTACAGGGTCACTCTGAATTCCAACCTATGCCAACTGACTTCTGCATTAGTGCAGTTAGCCAATACACTATGCTGCCTTTTAGAAGGGCTTTTGAAAACAACAAATTTGGCAATGCTTCTTCTTTTTTAATGATTTAAGAATTAATTTTGTATAAATATATAAAAATGTGTACTTTTTTTTTAATGTGAATAATTTATTTTAAATATTTTCAAGGAAATATTCTCTTGCCAAATTCTAAGAAATGATTATGAAACTTTAGTCGATAATGCCCCATAAACTTAGTTTAATATATTTACTTCTTTATATGCTAACATTAATTATATTCTTTGGAGGAATTCTCATTAATATGACTATTGAATCAAGTGTGAAGTCAGCAGAGAATTCCCTAATAGTATTCAAAAAGAATAATGTAATTGAATATGGGTTCCAGTCTGGTTAGTTTCCTTCTTTTTCATAGTGAGGAAGAGGTAAAGTAGTAAAGCAAGTCCAAAATGCCTTCACTTTCTCATTATAAGCTTATCGTAATGTACTTATTTGCACAAAATTCTATCCTGCTTTTTTTAAAGCTTTCTGTTTAAACATTCGTTTTTAAACATCAACATCTATTCTCATCAGATGTGATAGAAAAGAATACTGAATGAACTGGATTAAGCACAGTTAATACTTTATGGGATTTTCTACCTTAATATTCTCTATAGACATTAAATCTTTATTAGAACTAGGGAGAAATGTATTAAACAAAGAGGAAAAGCATTGTTGAACTAGGTTCTAGATATTTTCACATAGGTTATCTTATTTATCTTTTATTACAGCTCAGAGATAGCCATATGTTTTCTTTATTTTACAAATAAGAAAACTAGGGCAGCAAGATCAAAAATACTATTGAATACGTGGCCAATTATAGGCAAATTCAGGGCCCAGATTCAGAAATACCTGAACTATAGCTGGAGCTTTTTCAGTAGTTTGTATCAAATAGCCTGCAAGGGTAGAGATAGCTTTTAAACCTTTGAGAGAGAGAGAGGGGAGAGAGAGAGAGAGAGAGAGGGAGAGAGAGAGAGAGAGGGAGAGAGAGAGAGAGAGAGAAGCAAGATGGAAAATTTGTTTAAAGAATCAGAAGTATTTTATAGAAAGGTAGGTAGAAGGGAGAACTGAGGTAAAGAACAGTATGGTTGTTTGATAATAGCTTGGGAAAGAGGAAAAAATGAAAGAGAGAGAAAAACCACATTCTGGAAAGGCAGAACAGGGACAGGTTGGGAGTTTAACAGAGGGAGAGGAGAGAGAAAAGTATTTTCTAGGAGTTACTCTATGGCATAGGTGAGAAACAGAGAAGATTCTGAAGAAGTTGTGAAAAAAATGTTTTCAGAATTTACTGTCCTTGGAGTATCTTTTAAAAGCTAAAGCAAAGATGTATATTTTCTCCTGCTGGAATTTTGTTACTTGTTTCAATGTAATTTTGCATAAAATCTGAAATACATGGGACTTCGATTTTATTAGTATTACAGATGAATGATCTATACTGATAAATTTCATTCATAACTATTCTTCTGTATTACCGCCAGTCTTTTTCCCCTTTCTTTCTTACAATGAGGGAAGGGAAGAGAAGAATATAAAAGACTTAAAAACATGTGAAGTAGTTCTTTCCACTCTAGGAATAAATACAAATATAACATGTTAGCATTTAGCATTTTGGCTAAATTGAAGAAAGTTGAGTTTTGCGATGTCAATCATTTAATTTAGGCACTAATGACTCAAAGTGTGATTTTTAGCTATTGCCATATACCTAGATGCACATGGAAAATACGCTTCTCCTATGCTCCAATATTATTTTTAGACATGCATCGCTACACTGTTATGCCGTTTTTCTCTACTTTCCTATGTGCATTAATTTTGTTCATTTACCTACTTAACAAAAACGGTAAATATCTACTTTGTCCCAATTTCCCATGAAGAATTGCCTCTTATGTCCACGATGTTTGTGCTGCTGCCTGAATGAGTGTGTCATATATTATGAACAGAGTAAATATAATTTCAATAGATCTTAGAATCCCTTCCTTCTCCTAATGCAGGATTACCTTCCATGTTACCCTAAGGAGATGGTAAAATAGTTTCAGGCCAGGAAGGTATGTTCTATTTTTAAGCAAATGTATAAAAGCTATTAAAATCTTACTCCTTTTCAAATCAAACTGGCTCTCTAGACTAAAGCTTGAAAGTGGCTTAGAAATTTAAAGAGAAATATTCAGTCTAAAACAGAAATATAAAAGGTTGAAAAATCCTCCTCCATTTGTGAATTATATGGGGGATAAAAAATATGAGTTCCCCATAGTCCATCAGCTGACTTTTGGCCCCTTCTCATTCAGTGTGTCTGGGAACAAAAAACCCTTTCTCTCCCTCATTGGAGGATATCTCGGCGTACTAGCAAGCATCAACTCTCATTTATTTATTTATTTATTTATTTGATGGAGTCTCCCTTTATCACCCAGACTGGAGTGGAGATCTCGGCTCACTGCAACCTCTGCTTTCCAGGTTCAAGAGATTCTTCTGTCTCAGCCTCGCAAGTAGCTGTCACTACAGGTGCATACCACCACACCCAGATAATTTTTGTATTTTTAGTAGAAACAGGGTTTAACTCTATTGGCCAGGCTGGTCTCAAACTCCTGACCTCATGATCTGCTCACCTTGGCCTCCCAAAGTGCTTGTTCCCAGCACAAGCATTAACTCTTAAAGAGACTTACATTTGAAAAAAATCTCAAAAAGTATAACAGTGTCTAGGAAAGCATAAATTACAAAAATTACCTCAAAAATTTGTTAAATATTCATATTAATCTTTAATAGACACCTAAAATATAGATCAAATCAAATTTTTAGAATAAATAAATATTTGGGTATTTGAAAATTTCCAGAATAGTAACAAAGGTTAAATCCTCTCCAAATTATTTTAAAGCTCAAAATGGTTTGTATGTAAACTTAAAATGTTATACAAAGAAGAAAGTACAGTTTACTATAACTTATGGAAGGGAAATCTTGTGGGCACAGTGGCTCATGCCTGTAATCCCAGCATTGCTGGAGGCCGAGGCGGACGGATCACCTGAGGTCAGGAGTTCAAGACCAGCCTGGCCAACATGGTGAAACCCCGTCTCTACTAAAAATACAAACATTAGCCGGCCATGGTGGCAGGAACCTGTAATCCCAGCTACTTGGGAGACTGAAGCAGGAGAATCGCTTAAACCCAGGATGCAGAGGTTACAGTGCACCAAGATTGTGCCACTGTACTCTAGCCTGGGGGATACAGAAAGCAAGACTCTGTCTCAAAAAAAAAAGAGAAAATCTTGAGAAAAATCCTTGAGAAGTTCATACAGCAGGATGAAATGCCACAAAAAGCTATGTTTATTTCAAGGAAAAAAGGATAACTAAACATTATAAACATATCTTTCTTTTTAAATTGTACTTTAGGCTCTGGGGTACATGTGCAGATCATGCAGGATTATTGCATAGGGACACACATGGCATATAAAAATATTTTTATTAACTCCATTGTACAAAGACCTGTATAAGACCTTTTAAAAACTATAATCAATTCGAATCATTTAATGAAATTTGACATCTTTTCCCTAATCTCAGAAGCACTCATAATCTAGTGTTTCCCAAAACATACTTCCCATAACATGAATAAAAATTTTCCATTTGGACCAACAGTAAACATCAGCTTTAACGGTGAAATTCTATAGCAATGCTATCCAGTAGCATTTAGATCAATATTGATAATGTTCTCTGCACTGTTCAATTTGGTGGCACTGGTCAAATAAGGTTGTTGACCCATTGAAATATTAATAAGAATTTTAAATTTGCATTTAAGGTAACTTAAATATATATGTAAATGTCACATTTCGCTTAGTAGCTATTATATTGGAAAATGCAGGCCCAAATGCAAACATCTTAAATTCATGAATAAAACAAAGATAAATACTGTCATTTCAGTTTTTTACCATATTCCCTAAAAATTTCAGGTAATGCAATAAAACGAGAAAATATATTTAAAAAGAGTTGTTAAAGTGAGAACAAAAAGATGAGAGTTTAACAGTGTGATGCTTGTATATGAATAAACAAACCAACAAGATAGAATAGGAATTTAGGAAAGAATATAAGGATTATGTAATAATGGTTACAACTAATAATGAAACATTTCATTGGTGAACATACACTAAGTAGCTCAATAAATGCCATTAGCAAAACTGGTATTTGGAAAACCATTCAGTATACCTATATCACATTTTATAATGAAATATGCAGTTGAGTTATAGACATAAAACTTAAAATCTATAAAAGTACTAATTCAAAATATATTCATAGTGTCAACTAAGTATCAGGAACTCTTGTGTTCTGAGGATATAAGAGTAGTGTTGAATAGATCTCTTTCCCTCATTACATTAACATCCAGTTTATCTCAAAACAAGCAGCAATATTATTAAGAGTACCCACAGATCTCATTTTGGCATGCTGATTTTCTGAAAAAATATGCAGAATTTAAAAGGAAAAATCTAAATATATATTCACTTCTATTTTATATAAATAAAATCCCACTAGAATAAAATCTCCTTGGGAAACAGACTTTATTTTGTTTATTATTGCATGTCCTTGCTAAGAATAGGGTATAGCACACAGTGGACATTCAAAAAACCTTGAAGAGAGAAAGAGAAGGAAGGAAGGGAAGAAAGGAAGGAAGGAAGGAGGGACAACATGGTTTTTCTATTAAATCTTAAAATGCTGGATTATGGCATTGATGTTAAATTATTCGATATCATTGATAATAATGTAAGAACATATTTAATGAGATTTCCTTACCCCTGAGCCATTTCTAATGCAAATTACATCACTTAGGCCTACACAAGATTGTTCCAAACATTTAATAAGGTGTGTTGGAGAGGATAAAGCATCTTTTAACATTTTTACAAAAGTAAATGTATTTCAAGACTCTCTACTGCTATTAATTACCAATTTCATGTTATTCTAGCCAGTGACTTGCAAATCAGTGGGAATTATAATGTATCTAATGTCATTATTTTAGAATTGAAAGAGCTTTGTACTGAATGGGAGAGGGAGAGCAAAATTAACAAGTCAGCTGAGGGTTTTGGTCTCAAGACGAACTGATCCCTGGAGAAACAAAGGTCTAGGGACCATGCAGGTGACACTGAGAGCAGGATCTCTGTCCCTTGAGCATAGCATAGGGAAAGAGGGTGTGCTTTAAAGTCAGATTGATCCAGATTCCAATGTTTTCTGCTGTAAGTAGAAAACTTACCCTTCAATTCTCCATGTATAAGTTTTTATGATAACACTTTACTAAAATAGTACAGTTGTTTAATATAATGATAGAAAGCACTAGCACTGAGCTTGATGAATAGTGGGCACTTAATAAATGCACAGTTCAACATGGAGATCATCTACCCCTGCTCAGTATCTTGGTACACATCTTAAAAATGTTTTATTCCATGGTCAGATAGCAATTTGCATAGCTGTAAAAGAAGAGTTTTACATACACCCAAAATTTCATTAGTAGTAATTTAAAATAACAGTGTTTATTGTCACAGAAACTTCAAATTTGCTAATATGGTTAGGCTTTTTAGTGCCCTGGACTCTTTTAGTGAAAGTTCTCCTGTTTTTGAAATTCCAGTCAATGAAAGCGGAAATATTTCTTGTTCTTCAAAGACCAGTTGTAGATAAATTACAAGAGACCAGACCTAGTCTGATAGAACTTTTTCAGCCCAAACAGAAGTCTTTTCATGTAACCTAAGCTCTGTAAAATAAGTGAGCTACATCTAATTCATAAATGTTTCTCAGCAAGTTTCTATCTGCACGAAATCCCTTTGAAAAACTTCCATGTTGACCTTGACTGACTCTTGCACTATTCCCGTCACAGTCCCTGATTAATCACAGGGAAAAGTAGGTTGCGATTGAAAAATGGAAGAAGTAGGACTAGGAGGACATTTTGGCCTAATTTTTACTTACAACTCCTATCCCCCAGCTTGCAGGAAAAATGTAAAATGCCAAGTATTCCTTTAAAAATAAGATTTCAATGGAATAAAAAAATATGATATGCTAACTTTTCATTGAGATGTTAAGAAAGTAAATTTGAATATTAAAAATGATACTGGGTGGTCCTTGATATCTCCTTTGCAGGAGGACAAGATTAGGAAACCTTCTATATTTGATTTTGAGAAGCTCTGTTTCATTTCAATGTAGATTCAGTTTTCTTTTAAGATTGACAATATGGCCTAGCTTTACAGTGCATTTCTTCTAGAAGCAGTGTACTGAAACAACATTGCAGTATTGATTCATTCTACATGGTTGATAGTGTGATTGTATAATTAGAAGAATTGTGAAAACTGCTTTCACAGCTCTGCCCTTGTTGAAGAAATAAACAGCTCAATAGGCTGAATCTTTAAAACATTAAAAGATTTAAAAAGCAAGTGCTGTATTTGTGATTCATGCAGCCCATAATAATTAGGATTACAGTTATTTAGTTACACAGAAAGATACTTGAGTGAGCAAAATTTTCCTACAGAAGAGAAGGCTTAGCTATTTCTTGACTTACCATAGGTAACCGCAAAAGTTAATGATTAATGCTTAAAACGGTAGTTCTCAAAATTTAGCATGTATATGAATCACCTTAGTATCTTATAAAATTTCTATTCCCTGGCCTCCCTTCCTGATATTCTGTTTTAATAGGCAGGGTTTGGGTCTAGGAATCTGCATTCTGAATAAAGCTCCAGGTTATTTTGTAACAGGTTGTCTTAAGATCACATTTTGAGAAACACCAGAGTAGAACAAAACCTCCCCCTTATATTGGCTAAAAATATTTGTCTTTCCTTCACCAAAGACAACTTTTAAATCTACCTAAAATATAGATTTACTGCATATAGATCTATACTGCAAATAAGATATAGTAAACAACCCTCCAAATATATATTGCTATATGTATATACATATATAAAATAAGATATAGTAAGATATAGTATAAAATAAGATGTAGTAAATATGTATACATGTATATATAAAAATTATATATTTTATATATATTTACTATATGTGTACATGTATATATATACATGTATATTTTATATATAT